>JAUTBV010009573.1:0-22545 GCA_032361325.1 Lepetodrilus fucensis | reverse complement strand
AATAAGCATATCTATTTTTTTAAAGCAAAAGATGTTGAAAAAAGAGGCCTATATATCATTATGAACTTGCCCTTTAAGTTAACTATTTATAAATGGACAAACAAATTGAATTATAAACGTATCAAATATGGATGTAAAATGAAATGGTAAATAAATGGAGGATTAAAAAACAACATTGTTTGTTTTTTTGTGTGATTATTTTTATTGTGTTGGAATAATTAGAAAACTACAATTTAAAAATATGGGTCATGTTTGTATTTTTAGTCAGATTTTTTATTTATTTTAGGTGATTAATTTAGGTGTTTGAACTATTGGATGGTTCAAATTATTACGGTAATTATGGGAATGGTGATAATCAATTCTAATGTCCCTATATCCCAAAGTACAGTACATGTAGCATTTCACCTTCTAACATCTTGAAATGTCGAGTGTAGTAAGTTCAGTTTCTGATGTATGAAAAAAAACCTGTTATGACAATATTGACTGGACTTTCTGCTTCTTCTGATTGAAGAGCTCCTCCACTTGTTCCAGTAACTACCCTGTACACCCAACAACGACGAGCCAGCATCTAATGCTGTAATCCCTGCACCAACTTCAACTCCAGTGTTAGCCACATGCCCTAATCAAAGCCAGAAAATTGATACCTGCAGGAAAAGTGACAATTTATCACATTAAATTCAATTCATAACCCAGCTACCTCAAGAGGGCTTTAAAAGGGAAAGGTTTACCCAAATCGTCTTCAGTTTCACATTTCCCAAACAAATTGGAAGTGAGAGGATAAAACGCTTCCTTTCATTACTCGGCATTCTCCGAGTTGGCCGACTTCAAAAGCTGCCACTTCCGGTGCTCAGCTTCCACCGCCTCCAATCATGGAATACGGAACGGAACACTAATCAGTGAAACACGGGCAGGACCGGCGTCCCTTCCACTGCCACTGACCACCTCTCTCTGAGGACTCCCCTAAATTTCCCTATCATCATCATTATATTGTTATTTCCCTGCGAGCTGACCACTTGTAACCCTTGGCTACGCAAGCATGAAACAAGATAAATCCATTAGGCGGAGATTCCCGACACTCTCTCTCCACTGCGGCATCGTGGAACCCGGGTTCCTGGTCCGACGGTCACACCGAGGATAATCCAGATAAAATCTACAAATATCATAAAAATAGCCCAAATATGACACATTTACGATAATGCAGTTTGTATATCAAATAGACAAAATCGCATCTCCGATGTGTACTAAATTGGATAGTCTTTACCCATCAGCATGGTAGGTTCAGTAGACTTTAGAAGAAGCTACAAATCTTGGGCAAGGCTTTATCAGATAAGTTCCGTTAGTGTAATCAGGCGCTCTCAGCTTCTTTTGCTTTGTAATTATAATGATCTGTTCTTATGCAAGATTTGTCATTTTCTCATCCAGATTACAACATTGATATATTACAAGAGTTTATTAATTACAAAACATCAAAGTAATACAGATATGAAACATTTTCCCCGAAGGATTGTGCTAACTATTTTACATGACAAAAGTACTAAATATATCAATAGATTAATACATATTATGAAATGGGTGTATGCATTTATGTATTCTTTCTGTAACCATGGAAACAATATGTTAATGGTGAAGAAACAGAACCATATTTACATATGATCCATACATGTTTCTTTGTAGATTGTTCAAAGCAAGCTCAATTTACAGGTTTTACTATTTTCTTAACGAACATTGAAAAGTTAGTTAATTATTGTTTTACGTCACAGTGGGAATCTTTCACCCATAGGTGACGACAACATGTGAAGTACTTTGAAATTAAAATATCATACTTGAACAGAGAATAGTATACAAAATATACATAGGCAATTGTCGAGTTTGGTATATATACAAAAATGATGGAAAATTCTCATTAAATTTATCCAATACAAAGTTCAAGTACAATGTCCTGACCTATGACATTTTATTAGGGGATTGCATGTTTCATGTAATAAATGTACATCCAGCTAGACATCCTATACTGTTCTATTCACAGGTGTCGTGAAGGTTATATACGGTCCGCCTTCCTGTGAGCACAAGTACATATTACTGATTACAATAACTGAATAGAAAATATACAATTAGCATCACTGAAAAACATAAATAGCATTGTCAGCACAAACATTAACAAATCTGTTTCTAATGCAGATACTCCGCTAGGCTTTGTGCTATGTTGCAAATAGCATATGTCTAACTTAATGTCATTTGCAAATTATATTTAATTTTAATATTAGTGAAACAACAATAGCAGTAAACAATAACAAATTCATGAATTGAGCTTTCAATATCTTAACAACCCAATTACAAATGACCATTGACATGTAGATGTCTGCAAAAACATCAGCAAAATTATTAATGTTTACACTATTAAACAATTACAATGATCAAATAAAACATTGAATGCTAAAATTCTGAACATGGTCATCAGAAGGTGATATTCAAATCAAGAGCTCGACTATTGCAGAAACTCCTAGAAAATGTTTGTGCATATGTTGTTCATATTACTTTTAGATCAAATAGATCCATCATTTTGAACAAAAGTATATCAATGTGAACGCACGTAGCAATATTTCTTACTGAATTAATATTAAGTAATTATTTTTGAAGTTCTCACTCAACAATGCTCAATCCACAGGATCCATGCTTTCAGTCTCAGACTAGGACCCATTGGCTAGCCAGACTACCAGACTGAGGAATGGGTCATACAACTGTGGGTTAGGTCAAACTGTGCACCGATTGCCAATCAATTAAATGACAGAAATTCATTTTAGAACTCAAATAATGTACACCAAATTGTACATAGATTGCTCATTGAGACATGAAGTATACGACCAAGATTGCAAGCAATTCAATTGCTTTTCAATTTGCCTCAATTTTTATGATAATGCTACAGTAACTTATCATGTTTTATATATACCGGTATGTAGATCCTACAGATGCAGTGTAATAATAGATTAAATTACAGTATTAACTATAAATATTCAGGGAAACCTTTAACCTAATCATTTTTTTACACTAACAGCCATAATATGACATAGCCAAAGAAATTCAAATGATAAGAAATGCTTATATTAATATTAAATATTCACTGACTATTTCAATTGGTATGTGAAATTGTAAAATTAATCTTCTTTTTTTTGGCCATACTTATTCAAATCCATAAAATCTACTTTAGAACCAATAATTTTGATAATAGGTTTTGATATCACCATTATTTGGGGTTGTTGAGGTTGTCACAAATATATAATTGGAATTGATGATGTATGTCATGCTAATGCGAGTATCTATTCATAGTTTGAAATTGTATTGATTTATACTGCATTATCACTATGATAGATAGAGACATATTAAGAGAAATGTTCTGCTATCATGGTATTCAAATATCTACAATACAATTCCATTTATATATTTGTGACAACCTCAACAACCCAAAAGAGAAATATCCAAGATGGACCAATTAAGTACCGTAGTCATTCCTAGCTTTCCAGCCAGACACCATCACTTACCTGTGCCTACCTTTCTTAACTGTATACAGTACATTTACACTAATTGTAACCTGAATTTTAGGTTAATCAGACAATACTGCTCTTTATACAAAAATAAAACCTCATTGTTCAGTGGAAACGCATTAATCTCAGTCAGATTACAAATATACATAGTATATAGATACTATTATTTCTCATGTAACTTCAATACGACACCCGTATCCCACTTAATGAACACCTGTTGGAAGTAGTCATGGTAGTATGTGTTCTGAAGGTGGGTAATTAAACAATACTGAATGACCCTGGCTTCTGTTCTATAGAATGTAGAACTGGGTAACTCTTAGCCGCTAAGAGACCACAGCACTCTCTTTGCCGATAGCTAATACATTGCTAAGAGAGTGCTATGGTCTCTTAGTGGCTAAGAGAGTTCTGTGAAACGATACCCTGATTAACCCTCTCCCTACTACTAAAGGCGACTTAAGTTTCCTGATCACATGCAGAAATAGGACACTTTGATTTTATTCAGCAGGGAGAAGGTTAATGGCCTGAAGACACTTCATACTTCATGTGTTTCTTCTCATTAGTCTCATTCCCCAGAATTATAGTAGTGCTATAAGAGTTGTAACTTTCTATTCATGTATAAGAATGCAGTTTAGGGAGTCAGTATTTATAAGCAGTCAGAATTGAAATTAAATAAGTTTGTGATTTCAGTCAGTCTATTTGTTTCATTGGAACATCCAGAACACTTGTTTATTGCATGGGCAGTGTCACATCTGATGTCATACAAGTCACACAATGGATATCTGGAGATATAAGATACAAAACTATAACCATCTTGCCTTGATCAATGATCATATAACTTCTACAATTGAACAGCTGTAACATCGCGTAGTTGAGAATAAAGTGCAATTAAGGATAGCAGTAAGAAATGATACATGTTACATCGACAGCATTATCTCCTAGTTGGATTATGTTTCTCACATTGAGACAAGTGGTCAGACTGACATGCACAATGAGATGCCAACTTACATAACACTTAACACACTTAACTATGAGCTACAAGATGAGCAACAGCTCTGACAGCCAAATTACCAAACTTCACATTACGTACCACTGAAAACCTTAACAAACTCGGTGTTACGTATTCCCGAAATCGTAACGGTTTCTTCATTAACCTTTAACTAAAGCAAGCTGTCAAAGACAGCAGAAGATTGGTGTGTTCAAATGGTAATGAAGCTGCTGATTGGCTGACAGACGGGTCCCAAATCACATATGACATCACAAGATCTCAGCTGGAATCTGCCAAAGACCTGGCTGGCACCGGGACAAGCTGATTACTGCTGACAAATACCTCTGATTCAAACGTCACCCAACTGCTTGTTGTTCTTGGTGATGGTAGTCATTAGTCTGCTAACCATGGCTGGTATTGCTGTATCAAGTCCTGACTCTGTCGCTCTGTACCGGGATACAGTGTAATCAGCAGTAATTCCCTTCTCAGCTCCTGTTCTAGCCTAATTTGAAGCAGTTCTCCTAACACTGGGACTTAATGGTGGACACTTCCTTTAATATTTTGGTCATTCTTGTGGATGTATCTTAACTTATGGGAGGCAGATTGTCTTAAAGAACACATGGTATGGATTTACATGGATAGTTCTGTTGATAGTAGAGCTAAAACTTAAATAAGACAGGGCAAGTGATCTAGGCTGTATTGTCATGAACTGGGGTGCTTATAGAGCTGTGAGAACCTACAATACCTTATATTCAATCTGACAAATAAATTCTTCATATTAATTTTCATTTAATTTTTATTGTATTTCTAACAATATAGAAAATATATCTAAACATTTAGTTGACTTTGAACAAGTTGAAGTATAAGAGACTATCCCATGATTGATTAAGGAACATATCCGAGGGAAATTAATGTTCACAGTTCCAAGCCATAGCAGAGAATTCTGAAACAGAATGTGTTCTGTAATCATGCTTTCATGCGAGTTCTTCCAAATATTTGATTTAATGATTTTATATGGCATAAACTTTGGAAAACTACCGGCAAATGTTTGTATAGAGGGAACCCCAGTTAGTTGTTATGCATTCATTCGCCTCTAAGGTCAAGCCATGACTCATAGATTCTGTATAGGATAACATCCTAGTAACAGACGATTCGTGAAAAAGAATGTCCGAGCCCCAAATCATCTGTTACGAGGATGTTATGTGACTAAAAATACAGCACACATTTATTGTGCGCTTCGTGAGTATGTCTGTTCTCAGGCTGGATTGACTTTTCCATGCACACAGCGTAAATGAACACAGTGTAAAGCATGTGCTGTTGCTGGCTACTGCGACTGTTTCAAAAGACTTGATCAATTTTCGTTGCTTTCGTTGTAGCCTGCTGCATAATGGCTCAGGTGATAAAGCATAGAACTCTTAACCAGAAGTCTTGAGTTCGATCCTGACTGTTTTCAAGATATTATTCAATGTCTGAGCTATGGTATGCTGTACATTCATGAAAAATAATCTACAAACAAGAACAGTTTGTAGCCATAGTATATAAGAATCCTTAAGATTGTTGTACGATCGTAAGAACGTTTCGAGAATAGGCCCCCAGATTTCCAATGGATAAAAATGGTAGGTTATTTTAATCACCTAGCCAGTAATACATACATGCTTCCACATGAAAAGATAACAAAATCCTCTAATATAGATAGCCTAGATAGTCAGATAGTAAAGCTATGTATTTTCAAATTCTATATAATAAATAAATCCAAGCACTGAAATAATACTAATATATCAACCTTTTACAATTATGGTTGATCTATCTCAGAGTAGTGAATGTATACACGCAAAAATAATAAAAACACTAACAAAAACCAACACAAAAATCCATATTGTTGATTATCAGTCCAATTGCATCACAGATGTTGAATAATTCATTTGTTTCTATGGCATAATTACATTATTTTTCTATTTTTAAATTCTAATTTAATAATTCTTTATCACAAATGTCATGGATTTCACAGAGGAAAAGGACCATTTTCAATTTATTCAAGTCTGTACTGTGAAGACCAAGTGTTCAACATCAATCCACACATCAAGTCCATGTGAACCAAAATTTTGCCAAGTTTGGTTGACAAAGCCATCATTTATCAACAAATGGGAAACATTTATATTACATAATTACACCTGTTGATACTTCTCATAGATTAAGTTTCTGAGAACAACCATATTTCTTCAGGTGACAGTCAAATTGGAAAGATCTGCTCAGTCTGGAGATATTGGCAACAGGTTTTATTCTGCACTTTGATCGGCTTGATCCTTGACAAATATTCTTCTCAGCATACAATATCAATTACCATTATAAACATGTGTCTGGTGGCATTGATAAAAGTGGGGAAAAGAATGCTTTTGCACAATAGTCTGAAGATTTTGAGGCAACTACTAAGAGGGTGAACATTTACGACCATTTTATTATTATCAATTGTTCACCAATGCTGCAATATTCAGAAGTACAGAAGCTACATATCTGATAGCCTTAGTGGGCAATGCCAAATTGATTCTAAATGTTTATTAATTACATGTGGTGTAATGGCATATCAGAGAGTCCGAGCATTCCCCTTAACTTGCATTGCAGATTGCGTTTGATACAAGATTTATGACAGAGATTTCACGGATCTCAGAACTCTGTCTCAGTGCTGGTGACATGATCACGTTAAAGTTCAGATCGAAGATTCATAAATCAGGCACGACTCACGATAAATCAACAGGGTGTACGCTATTTATATCTCTCGTCAGATGTCATGCCAGCTCCCAATTGATTATATCATCCTTATCAGCGTAATTCTTACATAGCTATCAGTGATGAGTCTTTTGAAATGACAGAGATTTATCTCATGCATCCTGATCACTCTATTAATCTTCTTTTATAGTTGGAATACATGTGTTGTGAAGTTCTGACACACCGAGGAACACACTGACCTGATGAATATCAAGAAAAGATTTATCCAAATGAGAGTCAATTGAGTTCAAATCAATCCGCTCACATAGTATTCACTAGGAAAATTATATCAAACTCCTATTTAAATGGTCCTTATTAATTCATATATTATATTAAAGTTAATCAAATACTATACAGGATTGTATAGATTTCCTGTATTAGTTTTAAATCCTATACAGATCCTACATCTAGTACATGTAATGATGAATATGGAATTTATCGTTGCTGCGGGAATCTTTCACTCATTAGCAACAACATGCATGTGAAACAGGACAACTGTAGATCCTGGGATTCAAACCTCAGTTGTTGGATTATTAGTCCAAAGAAGTAATCTCACTGGCCGAGACTACTATAGTTTGGCATGAAATGCATTGACACCCCTATTTCGTGGATTATCTTAGTAAATAATACTTAGTCAAAATATTTGGTGATCGTTATATAAACAGATTTGTTATTACTGGGAATATATTTCATTATTTATTTTTCGTTAGGTCAAATGAAATAAGAAAATGGAGTTTTTTTGTTTTTCATGCCATGAAGTATTTACTGAGATAATCTACGAAATAGGGGTGTCAATGCATTTCATGCCAAACTATAGGAGCACCCTATATCACACCCGGCTACACATATCTGAGGGCTTGCAATAATCTTCACAGTCAGGCAAGTTCTGTATAGATCATGGACAATTATCACCCTTGAATTTGTTAACAATTGCTGTGAATTAGTCTAACAACGTCACTGTAGGCTTTCTTCCCACCAAAACCAGAATACAGTGAGATCATGAAATAAAATCAGAACCTGTTCTCATTATCAATGTTCAAAATAGAGTCCGTCCACACGCCCGCGACGGATTATTTTCAACGAGGACTGGTAACATTTTATCCTTGCACTGGCCAACGTGTATAAGGACGGGTAACTTCTCAGACTTACCAGTCCTCATGTCTGGCAGTGAAATTGCTGGAGTTGTATACACTGTCATTATCCAGTGTCACTGTATATTCAAGAATCCAATGTTAACTTGACAGATCCAACATTCGAAATGTTCTGAAAATCAAAAACTTTGTCAAGCTTTTAGAACTATCCAAGATGGCCGTTATTGAAATGAGAAGCAAAGACAGTAACGGAGTTGGACTGGATGTTAAATACAAACACAGCCACTTAGCAAGAGTTCACTGTCGTAAAAGCAAGAAGTCGTGTCAAGATAATACGTTTTTCTCGAAAAAAATCCTTGAAATTGAAAAGTCGTGTATTGAATATATATTAGCAAGTTGAGAGTTTGTGGCCATCCCATGAGACAGATGTACAAGTGACACTCAGTAATAGTCACTGACATACAGTAACACAATGTGACACTCAGCAACACACAGTAACACTGTAATTTTTAGTTACACACAGTAACACTGTAATTTTCAGTTACACACAGTAACACTACAATGCTCATCAACACACAGTAACATTGTGACACTCAGTAACACACAGTAACAGATATGTACCCACATTATATTATTTCCATGGAGATTACTAAAATGAATAAATATTCAAGTAAAAATGAATGGACAAGAAAAGGCCAATGGTCTATGTGTTCAGGAAATGGCATTGTAATGCTGGCAGTGTATCTGAATTCATGACTAACTTGATAACCCACTCTGAAAAACATTAGACTTTCTTGTCTAAATGAAACCAAAGTGTGATCCAATTGAATTACGTTTCCTTTCCAAGAAATGGCAGTGTGTGCTTAGAGAAACATAATTAAGTGACGGAGATAGAAAAAGATGAAGTGAATTGAATTAATTGTGTCAGTTGATGCAGCAAAAAGGTGTTAGACAAAGGTAATTTGGCAGTATCAATGCTAATAAGGAAACACTGAAAACTATTTATGTTTGAATATTGTATGCATGAATGGAGATGCTGAAGATGTAGAGGAAATTCACTATGAAGGCAAGAAACAAAGCCTTCATTTCATAAAGCTATAGTCCATGAATACATCAGAGCATAATGTGTATACCATAGCAGGAAATAACATGAACTCCAAGTAATGCCTGAACTACAGTGCAACCCATTTGTGAAGCAAAGGCCTAATGAACCAGTTTACATGACATACAATGATTGAATATATTCAACATTCACATATATACAGTACTTTACACATTTCTGATTTACATTTAAAATTTCAAAATAATTTGTAAATCTTTCAATAGTCAGATGCATATTCAGAGACAATTATATAGATTCAGCACAATGCACAATGCACAAAGCCAATGACAATGCCCGTGTTATGGGGCACATACTATATGTAGGGTAGACAAGGACGTCAAGGATAGCTTCTGGGGCAAGAGATCATCAAGAACAGTAGGACAACATCAGCTCTGATCCAGAACATAGATTCATTTCTGGACTATGGAGATGAGCATATCAAGGGACCACGGCAAATCAGATAGAAACCTTTGTTCAATCCAGATAGCTGTAGATGAAATAAAAGCCTAATGTTAATGTTGCCATGGTTATGACGACCACCGAGCATGAAGAGCGTGACAAATTAGCTCCAGTGGATGGCTTGTGTTTGATGGCCTGACTGGAGTTGGTCGTCTTGGAGGCATACCAGAAGGCTGGCTTGATGACGCTGAGATTAGCCCAAAGAATGAACAAATCCGGCAACAAGCGGCACCTTGGACCGAATTAGCTGTCGACTGGAAGACAATAACCCAGGTTACAACCTAAACTTTTTGTCCTGTCGAAAGAAGGACGGTTGCGACTGTGAGATTAGCTCAATTACAGGGGCTGATATTTGCCCGCATTGATTCAGTGCCGAGAGCACATGTTATGAGGACAGACATCACTCCAGTCTCGCTATTTTCTTCCAAGGGGCTGCGTAATCCTGCGCGCTACGCGACAGAGCCCGACGAGAGGAGCTGAAACAAGGACGGTGTATTGACAGGAGGAAGTCCTCAAGCCCTCCAGCATTTCACCCCGAGCTCAGTTCATTGTATCAAGGGTCCTTCCGCAAAGATCAGTACACAGGAAAATTCGTTGAAATTGGGAATATTCGGATGGCACTGTAATTGAAGTTTTGGAAGATCTGTTAAGAGAAGCGGTGATATGTGTACAATCAGGGTCTATTTGATGATAAGCTCTTGACCTGCCCATGGGAATCAGAACAGATGATTTCTGCTATGAAAACAGTGCATGAATGGCAGGTGAAAATTACATGTTGATATGACGAATGATGAGTCTCTTACCTTGTTGACCTCTTGTCATGTAGCAGAGGCAATAGTAACTGGGTATTGTTGCCAAAGAAAATACTTGAGGAACAGAAACTGATTAAACAATGATTTGATATTGGTTCCAGACAAGAAATAAACCATTGCTTTGTATCAGGACATATCTTAGTGTCAGGACATTGGGTCAGGATATATCTTAGTGTCAGGACATTGTGTCAGGATATATCATAGTGTCAGGCCATTGTGTAAGGACATATCTTAGTGTCTGGACATTGTATCAGGTCATATCTTAGTGTAAGGACAGTGTGTCAGGACATATCTTAGTGTCAGGACATTATATTAGGGCATGTTTTAGTGTCAGGATATTTCTGAGAGTAGGACAAACATTCAGACAACATGATTCTTTTCCAGATGTTGTCATCAGTCAATATCAACATGATCATGTACAGTTGATTAGTTGAACATATGTGATCATCTTTCTTGGGATTTACTTTCCCAAGTTGGTGCTGTCAAGATGATCAGTTGCAAGAATTTAGATGGATCTGTTTTAACTTGTCTTCCTCTAAATACTATGCTGTATGTCTTTTGTATCTGTAAACTGGATGCTTTAAGCATATCAATGAACATGCCATTCAATTACTTTTCCTCAGTAGTTTTATGGCAAACCACAGATTTACATGCAAATAATCAGATTTTGAGAAAAGTACAATATGGTAAATGATATATTTGAACAATTTCTTATATTGAAACCCTAAATACAATGTCAATATTGATCTCATCATATGTTCCCTTACTTCCTGTTGTCAGTATATATCCTGCAGCATGCTCTAAATAAGAATAAGATGGCTTGTAGATAATATATCATAAAAAAACCATGGTGATAATGGCATCCGAAATGAGATCATGACACGACTGAAATAATCTTTTTACTCACAACAAGATGTCCAATTACAGACGAAACTTAGTTCCAGCAGTAATTACATTATCTAATGCTAGATTTGGGGTTCATAATGACGGACATACAATCAGTGGTGCATAACTGAATAAGGCTTGATAATTACTAACAGACTGGATGACCTAAGCCATCTCAGATGGAGGTCATCACAGCCTTCTAGCATTGGCACCAATGGTGGCCTGTAGCTGGGAAAGGGTTAAGAACAGCATCAGGGTAGAGGTATCCAAGACGGTATGGTAAACTGTGTGTCATCTTGTACAGTGTAGAAGCTGTTCCACAAAGCACTATTGACCTCTATGACAATTTATTCACACTATAGGATGATAAATTATTATTTCTGGAATATCTATAGGATGGTAAATTATTATTTCTAGAATAACATCTTTTAATTTATATATGGATTCTTTAGACATTTAAACAAAATTGTCAATAGTTTTAATATTAAAAGATAATAAAATAATGCTATGAAGACACTAGAAACAATTGGGACTCTAAAGAATATTCGGACTAATACGCTACAGCTAGAACACCCTATTATTGTTTTTCAGATTGAACTTTGACCTGTATCCTCATTTGGGGAATCAGCCATGACATCTAACACAATATGAATTACTGACCTGAGGTTATAACCATTATTCATGGCTTGACATTATGGGCACAATTGCCATCGTTATGCCACGGAAATGCAATGAACGTAGCTGGATTTCAGAACAATTTGAGTAACAACGATCACAATCACATAATACAATCATGTCTGGAATGGACAATAATTTAAGATGTAATCTTTACATAAAATATATTGCCACGCACTGTATTCACAAAGCAAATCTTAAGTATGTTATGAAGTACACTAAATGTCATAGGTCCATGTATTGGGTCCATCCATCTGGCTATGGTGCAATTGGTCTTCAGTCTCTGCTGGTGGTAATAATCAATGAGACTATACTAGGCATAATTGGCTATTACATGAAACAACTTACTCTGCAACATACTGACTGTGATTTTTTTCTCTCTCACTGAAACTGAGATTAGATTTATGAATATAAACCACATAAAATACTGCTTCTTTTAATTTATTAGGAAATATTTAATAGGAAATTTGTTTTGGAAGATGAAGTCAGTCAGATACAGTGAGCACTATTTATTTTCAGACAGAAATTATTATTCCACCTTCCCTCTGACCTGAAAAACTACTAAAGAAGATTTCGCAATCAACAGTGTTCAATAAAAACTTATTTGAAATAATGGTTAAAAATAACACTGTCACAACATCAAAGACAGGAAATGATAGTTTCACACTGTCAGGGAAATGAAAAGAAGATACAACCATATATATGTAGATATACAGTGAATGTATCAGTGTATGTGTGACAGCATACATGTAAGCCTACAGTGTATGTATCAGTGAATGTATTAAGTCAGCCATTGTGCACATGACCACGCCAACTTGGACAACGGACACACTATATTGACACACTAAAATTGCTGGTGCTGCAAAAGTGTCATATTAAAACTGATTTAACAGTGATTACAGTTTAGTCTGTGCATATACATACGTATGAAATTGAACCACCTGACAGGAATTTAAGAACACAAAGTCTACTAGATCCGTATCTCCACAACTCGTCCAGCATTACACCAAGGTTCGTCCAATGAGACTTAGAGGTTGGCATTAAAAAGCATAATGAAAAGAAAAGCGCAAATGTTTGACCCTTGTGATGTGGAATTCTGGAGAGATTCTATAACATTTGATGGAGTGTGATTCCTATTACTAATGGGGAATGAAAATACATTGATGAAATCCCGAGATTGATCACTGTCGGCCATCATGGCTAGATCCGCATCCTCCAGGACTGCCAAGGTGCTTACAATATTAACTGGTGTGATTGTGTGATAGACATTCTCTTTAAATCTCTCTAATAGACCCCCATCCATCAATGGACTGGCTTAATACAGTTAGCTGCCAGTCTATTACAGCACAGCCGGATAGCGCTGGTCACCCGGTCTCCGCCGTTTATCTGGCGACTCCACCATAGGCGATCTTGTTTAATATGTCTGATTATTTGATCAACAACTGTATTCTAACCTGTCGTTACGACTCCAAGACTAATTCAGTTAAATGTGAGCTTTATACCGAACTGTCAGCCTGGCGTTGAAATGCACTAGCTTCATACATGCAAAAAGACATTTGATATCTTATGAGAAATATAGGTTGAGTCGATTCACAACATGCAGAAGAGTCCACTTGACACATAAGGGTGACAGGTAGGGAGGAATATGACAACACAATGTGAAAAGTGGGGATAGACATGGTTGGATTAGATGTACATACCCTCAAATTTCTTCTCCAGTTGTGCTGAAAAACAAAGCTGTTAGGTTATTTTAGCATAATTACAGCTAAAATCTCGGGAATATACAATGATGTATATAGGAAATGCCAATAAAATATAGAACAGGAAACTTTGTAAACCTAGAACATTTTCAAGATTCTGATTGTATGTTGACAGATATAATTATTCCGTTGTCAATGCAGTGAAAAACTTGTGCCATTATCTGTGATTCCATAAATGTGATTTCATTGCCACTTGGAAAAGTATATATCTTTTGAATGGCATTGTGTTGCCCATATAACCATGATGGCATAAATATTATCTTAAAAAAACATGGGGGAAAAAATCAAGTACAGCATTGGCCATTGAAACTAATAGGTTTCCTTACAACTATATACCATAGTTCATATTAATATCAAGCTATTACAAGAACAATTTGTAATGGTATGCAATAACATACATAAGGATTATCTATTTGGCCACTTAAAGTCATAGAAATAATACACACAGAACTAGCTTAGTTGCATTTAGATGAAGTTCAAATTAGCATCTTTGGATGGAGTATATCTGTGAACTTGTAGATTAATCATAAGGAATCCCGTGGCTGTTCAATGTCACCACAACGTGATGATAGCCTTGTGATGATAGCCTCGTGATGATAGCCTCGTCTGGCTGATCATAGCCTAAGACAATTTCCACGCCATTGAACACACGTCTCAGCGAGCAGTAAATCCTGGCCTTGTATTGACATTAAACATCAGAAATGCCGAATAAATATCCACGGGTCCATGAATCGAAGTGCGGCATTATTTAATAAACCCAGCTGCTATTGTGTTCTTCCCATCTCACGATAGAGAGGGATAGTTTTGGATGGGGTGGAAGTTTGGACAAGATTTCCGATTAGTGGGAACCTGATGGGGAGTATTTCAAACACTTGGAGCACTCTGAATTCAGTGATCATGTTACACTAGTTAATATGAATATGTATCACCGTATCGTTTCTTTAGCTCTCATATCTACTACAACAAGACCATAAGGACTCTCGTAGCAATCTCTAATACATGGGGATGGTGTGCTTACGAGAGCACTATGGGCTCATAGTGGATGAGCTTCGAGAAACGATACCAAGAACAAAATGGTCGCCATTATTTCAGCACTTTATGCCAGTTAGCAAGTGTATGTGATGAAATAGTACATGTATCCACTCAAATGTTACACTACCATGTGTAGATATGCAGATACAGCTACATAATTTTCAGAGCTAAAGTTATATTACCTTTTAAATAAAAACATAAACATAGTACAGTTACAGTACTGGCGATTCTACATTAAAATACCCCTAGCTAGTGCCTGACTACCATATTTACTCGTAGATAATGCGCTATTGTGTATAATGCACAACATACTTTAAATGATGGCCGAAGGTTAAACTTGTACATTAACTAACAACTATACAAAGACTTTCCACACTAACATCACGATAAGGATATTAATTAGATATTGTCAACTCATACTTATTGGATGCAAATAATCATGATAATTATACATGAAAATTGTATACAATCTTGCTACTTGCTGATAAAGCTCCTAAATAATGGAGATGAAAAATAAATTTAGAATTAGAAACTCATAATCTTGTCTATTACATTTTATAACAGATTTTTAAAGTTTTCCTTTACCAAACTTGCTAAAATAAAGAATTAGATACCTGCATCAGATATATATAAAAGAATGTTATCCATAGTCAATTATTGTAAACAAAAAGGTAACTCAGTATACTAAATGTACTAAACATTAACTATCCTACAGTGTCGTGTTTTTCAGATAAAAGATTGCATGTTAAATTAAATTAAATGTTCTTATGCAGTGATTATTCCGATTGTTCTTCTATGGTATAATGAAAAAGAAAATGTGGTGTATTGCCATTAGACCACACTTTTCAAACCATTTCGACCAATCAAATTTGAGGAAATTTAACTATTATGGTACAATTGTTAATATTGCAAATAATAGTGAGTTCCTTAAATAGTTTGACCAAAAAAGTATGAATAATTATTTACATCTATTAAATAAAAATGACCATTAAAAATAATTACATCATACATTTTAACAAATACACACAAAAAATAAAAGGATGGATTCATAGATTTGAAAAAGCCATAATGGTCTGTAATGCAATTTACATTTAAGCTTCATCTAAGAACTTTATACATATTAACATATATATCTGTCTGCTCACATATCAGGTTCTATTTATGTTTTTGATTTCTCCATCATTGTAAACCACTGACCAGAGTGACTGACCAGAGCAATGATCTGTGATGACCATTGACATACGTCTGGCTCGGACGTCATCGTCTGTGACATCATACAGACCACGGAATCCACACCCTGCATATATATTAACTAGACCTTGTATAATCAAAACAGATCAATGTCGGAGAAAGAACAACAGACATAAGGCTATAAATATTAAATGGGAAATAATTCAGTTACAGGCAGGGGCCGCTGACGTGATCGCTCGCCTGTCAATCGCTCATGGATAAGATAGAGAGATTATACAATTGATAAAAGCATAATGCAATCAGTGTATCAATGTTTAATATCAAGCATGATTATCATCATCAGTGCTGTAGTAGATATTTTGGGAATGTTGCCTATGGGCCAGAGAATTTTGGGCAATTTGTCCAATGACTATCTGGATCTGCCCGAGGATGTGCAACATTAACCCTCTCCATGCTGAAGGCAACCAGAGATGCCCCAAAGAGCAGTGTCTGTATCTAATTCAGTTGCAGAGTGTTAAGTGTACATAGATTCATAAGTTGTCTGTACCAACTCATAATATGACTGAAATATCCATGCATTTATAAGTGTGGGAATACTTTGTTATAATTATATGTTCACACATAAATTGTAATATTATCAGTGTAAGATAGTGTAATTTATTAATTATTTTTACAACTGTTCATATGCAGTTGGTTTGTGAATCTGTGTTGTAGAATCTTTAGGTTTAATAACTGGTCTCAGTTTTCAAGGAAATGCATATAATTATTTAGATGTAATAATAAATAATTTATTGGAAATATTACTAATAATTAATTTGTGTATATTCTGATAGAATTCTCATACTGAAGTTTGAAGATACTGGTTGAATAGTTTTATGCTTGTTGATATCTTACTACACATATATACCATAGAAAAGAAAAGAAAAAAATTCTTAAATTATAAATCATCAATTAAATGGACATGTATGAAAAAGGTTAGAAGAAATTGAAATTGCGTTTCCGCATAAACTCATCAAGTTACAAATGCCTCCAAACTGTATCATTAATAATAATGTTTGGAAAAGTAAGCAGTTTTACTGAAGACTGTGCTTCCAGTGTATCAGAAACTAGACAGCCTTCCGCTGGTATCAGAGATGAGATCTTCCTGTAGCTACCAGTACTATACTTGTAGCACAGTCGACACACTGAAGGGCATTTTAGTGTGTTCAATGGGTACTGGCTAAAACTGCGACACGTAAAAATGGCGAATGGCTAAAACTGCGAAAATTGGATGAAACAGCGAAATCAATTGGACGAAATGGCAAATCAATTGGACAAAACAGTGAATTGAATTGGACAAAATGGCAACAGTATATTAATTAATTAATTAGCATGTTTCCTGTTCTATTATATCGTACATACTGTGTATTTAACCTAGAGATACTAGAAATGAACACTGCAAACCCAATTCATTTCGCGGTATCAAAGAAAAGTATTAACACAACTCCTCCTGAGATCAAAGAATGGTAGTCAGTTTTGTAACAACACTTTGTGGTTGTACAACTCACCTCACAAGGTATATATTAACACTATTGCGGGGGATGAAGTCTAAGCTTTATTGTTTGACAAAACAAGTCAACAAGATCACCAATATTTATATGTAAAGTATCCACTGTATTGACAACACAGATACTGTTTGGAGGCATTTGTGACTTGAGGAGCTTACGCAGAAACTTAAACACACGTGGGTGAGCTGTTATCGCCCATAGCTGTGTTGAACCATATCATCAGCTAAACAATGACAACAAGAATACATCAATTCGAACCCTCCATTGTAAATATCCATCGATTTATGTATATTTAGATGTACATGTACTAAAATGAACTTGTCATTCAACAATAAATAAATAAATTGAATCATGTCAACATTAAATTAAACATAAATGATTTCAACACTTGTATGTCACTGTTTAGTTTGTAGAGTTACCATATAATGACACACATCTCCATGTTATACCACAACATACATGAAACCAGGTTGCTTGTTATATGTAATATATTATGGCACAAGTGATCAATTGATTTGCACTATTGATCGATGGACTTGCACTAGTTGGCAATGGATCCACCACTAGTGCTACAATTGCTTGATCACACTAAGCTTAATGAATGGCAACTTATAATTAATTTAGAAATTAGCAAAGGGTACAAAATACATGCATTCATTGGTACCAATAATCAAACATTGGGAAATAGCGCAGTCCTATTAATAGTGGCACTAATTAATTGATAATTTCTTTGTATCCTTTACCATTACATGTCAAAAAGTGAAATAGATGTCTTCATTCACTCTAAATGCGATCTACTGATAATGAAGGGGGGAAAATTGTAGAACAAATCCACCAATAATGCACGACACATATGCAAGACAGCTCTTCATAATCTCTCCCTTTTAAACCAGATTGCTCACTTCCATACTGTTCTCATAAAAATTTCCATTCCCACAATATTTATGAAATTATACACATACTCCATCCCATTACAAAAACCGCATTGATTTTTAGGTTATTTTCTTGCCTGATAAACACGGACAGAAAAAAAATCACTATTGGGTGTTTCGTGTTGACATTAAAAAATTTCGTGTTGACATTAAACAATTAAAAAGCATCTCTTCCCTGTAATTCTATAAGCGCGCGTGGAACAATTAGGTCTAATATGGTAATACTTTGCTGCGGAGCTGTAATGGTGATTGAGAGGCTGGAGCCTCAGACTGCGATAACACAGCTACAAATGTGGAGGCTTCTCCATGACCCTGTGATGAATCACTATTAAATGGCCCACGACAGACCACCAGTTTTATCTTACATCCTGACTCCATGTACTCAAGCCCTTGCTTAATAACTGAAACCAACCCTAACACAGTTCATGGCACAGACTGACGGGATGTAATGTTGCCAGTTAAAGAGGATACTGATCACAAGAAATTTATGATACTTTGTACTAGAATTGATTTAATAAAAGAATTGTGAAGAAACAACAACAAAAATGCTGAAAGAAATGCAAGATTAATTTTTAAAATCATATTACTTGATGAAAATGTTATGCAGTGTTACTATAAATATAGTATTATATTTTTATAATATTTAACAATAAATTATTTTCAAAATTGGATACAGTTTAAGCTTTTAGTTACTAATGTTATTAGTCTTGAAAACATTATTTAAATTATTAGATTTGAAGTACATGTACCTGTGACAAGTACTTTCTTGAAAAGTCCAAAAGAAATGGTATAACAAATGTCTTAATGCACCTAATCACAGTACTTTGAATACTTATAATAACATATTATACTATCTAAGTATATATATATATATATATAGATAGTATAATATGTTATTATAAGTATTCAAAGTCCTGTGACCTAATGTAGCATAATGGTGGCATATACATCTGGGGCGGTATCCTATAAACAGCTTAAGTTTTTAATTAACTTAATTCAACAACAAAAACCTTAATTATCAACCTATTATGACCAAGTTTTCTGTATTTGGCTTTGTCAAACTTCAAACTAATCCAATAAAGAAAACTGAGTCAAAATGTGTCGCAAAGTTAGTATGTTTTGTTGACATAAATATTAAGCTGTTTATAGGATACCGCCCCTGTACATTAGTTCCCGAGATGTTAGATTCATACACACATTAGCAGCAGCATACACTATTTTGTATTATACACATCAGCACCAAAGACATCTTGAGCACTATTATTCATGATGTCAGATGTCCTCTAGTTCCAGACCTACAATAACTAATCCAGAATGATAAAACTTTCTGATGACTGTCTATCCTTTGCTTAGATTGGTATCTCCCTATCTTCCATACTATAAAATGGTTATTGTCTGTCTGACAAACATCTAAACATTACTAATTTCTGGTGCCACTCGGTACAATCCTGCCTCAGGACAAGCAATAGCTGCTCAGTTAGCTTTCATGAGCTGCAGTAGTGAGCTGTAAGCTACCTCTTTTGCAAATTTTGTTTTCCTAAAAGCCTCAAAACAAACTATGAATGAACGCTCAATAGACAGTTAGCATAGCGTCGATGGACAAATAATGTACATTATAGACGGTGGATAAAAGCTGGCTTTACCTCGAGGCGAGACGCCTGATCAACGTTAACGAAAACATAGTTAAAGATCTGACAGTTTCACCACCAGACCTGCCGATAGTGACAGTGAAATCAATTTGATAAAATAGCCATTAAACACTTATCGAGATCCAGCAAAATGAAAGCATCCCAATTGGTGGATGGGTAATTGGGTAGGCCTAGGATTTCACAGTACCAGTCATCTGGCATACAGACCAAGCACTCAGTCGGTGTTGTAATGGAAATTCATGTCAGATAACAAGCATCATTAATTAAGTTTTGTTGATTGAGAAATACGAATAAAGTCCGCTTTCTGGTTTGCTCTAGAATCCTGATTAGCGAAATATTTGTGGTTGTGTCCGTTCTGAAACCAAGCAAGTCTCAGCTATTACCAGTAGCTTCCTCAGCTCAGTTGGATTGCGATATCGGACAGCGACAGCATTCCACTAATGACGAAGTAAGCAGAACACCGAGAAGAAACCAAATTTCCCAATAACCGAGCAGAACTTCAAACACTTTGCAGATGCTACTTCATTGCTAATCCCATTATTGGCTACATCAAGAGGGAAGTCAGGCACCTCGGCAGTTTCCTATTTCAATATTTAAAGATTCCATCCAACTTGACTGACTCGTCTAATGCTGCCCAGCTTCACCAGATTTATCTGTCGCGCGTCAGTTTGCGTTCCTACTCTGAGCTAACTGTCAGTGATGACAGAAAACCTTCTGAAATTGCTGCTAAATGAGACACAAACACCATTGATAACACCACATCAATTATTGTATATTAACTTTGATCACCATAGTATAATGTAGCATGTGTTGTTAGCATATCTTTATGGAGTACATATAAATGCTTGTTAATAATGACCTACTCGTATGCTATTTAAACAGATATTGATAATCTTCTTGTAACCATGTGTTTTAATATAGCAGATATTTGTCAGATAATATGTTCTGTGACATTTGAAAGCTGGGAAGTAAGTGACATGACATTAGACACATGTACTTTAATAAAGCAGTCATTGTTATTAGTCCAGCTGGGAGAAAATGAAAACACATTAGACAGATTTAATGAAACACATGGTTTGTTTTGTATCTAGGATTTCAAACATGGAGGACCTCATTGTCTATTTTGTTGACTGTTGTTCAGACTGTTTATTACAGACCTACTACAGAAAATTGAAATATTGTAATGTAAATCAGTCATGTCTACACTATTATACCAAGAACATGTAACAATCTACATAAGAGTTTGTTACTGAAAATGCAAGATTTTGCATTATTGAAAAACAAAACAATAGTGGACCAACATTATGCCATCAGCAATTTAATAAAACAAACAAAGTAAAAAGCAAATCTAAAGCATCATAGCATGATAAAAGAAACACACCAATACTGATGATACAACAGATATTTGTTGAAAGGTGCAAAATGTGCATTTTCAGTGACAAGCTCCATATAGATTGTCACATGTTCTTGGTATAAGACAGATCTATGCTACAAGATGTCAGTTTTCTTTGATAGGCCTGTATTAGAGGGCTAGCTTCATCACAGCCGATATCATTTTTAAGAAATTAACATTATCAACCCATGATAATAAAACCTTCCAACACAGACACAAAACTTATTCTGCATTATTGATAACATTTTCATTCTTTAATATATCGACATTTTGTATGCGACTATTTTCCCCCCACAAATGTATAGCCTTTAATTAGTCTAGATGATACCTAAACAGTCTAGCTAGATTCAATCATTTTATAGTTGAAAGATTTCATAGACTACAGGCATTGGCCAACATTGTCTGGACTCGAGTCCCTGAATACTGCAATGCATCGAGTACTGAGAATTAATGTGTCCTGAGTGTGGGGTAGCTTTATAGATACTAATGTATACTCAGTACTGCTACTGTTTCTTTGCCATTGTGTACTGAGTACTTCTAGTTCTACTGTCGTGTACTGAGTACTTTTACTGTTGTGTACTGAATACTTCTACTGTTGTGTACTGAGTACGTCTACTGTTGTGTACTGAGTACGTCTACTGTTGTGTACTGAATACTTCTACTGTTGTGTCCTGTACTGAATACTTCTACTGTTGTGTACTGAATACTTCTACTGTCGTGTACTGAGTAC
>JAUTBV010009462.1:0-22553 GCA_032361325.1 Lepetodrilus fucensis | reverse complement strand
TATTCCTGTGAAACGTAAACAAGCAATTCGACATGTGTTTTTTCTTTGATTTCTACAATGCTGGGGAACTGAACTTTTCAATGTAGGTCGTTTTGTGGTATTTGAATCACTGAATCAGTAGTTATGCATAGATACGTTAACACTGTCGTCTATGGGATTTCTAATGGTGGTTTATAACCTATAGTTACCATCAAGTGTAGGAATCGATGTCTAGCAGTGATGTTATACCCATAATATTGATCGCTGTACTGGTGCAATTGTACCTAGAAACACCATTCTTAGTTTCTTCGTGCAATGTCATTAAGGTGACAATGATTAATTCGGTCAGGAAGTATAGATCGTGGATTTAACAGTGAATTAGAACATGAATTTCCAGTATTTAACAGTAACTATATAATTGTGTGTATCTACACGGTCAATATTTCTTCAAGTTACAATTATTTCCAATGCAAACTATATGTTTATGCAGCTTTAAAAGAGGTTTAACATTTAGTGAGATCATCATGTTATTTGTTTCCCAGATAGCCGAATGACCGATATATTTGATCGGGGTATAGTCCGTGATACGACTGGAAAGCTCGTCCGAGGTAAGATTGTTTTTGAAGTCTTACCTCCAAAGTAAAACTTGATTTCATTATAACGTGCATAATGGCTTAAATATCACAAGCTACATGTACTTTAGTTCATGTTACCATTAAGAAAATTAATTTAGCAAGCTCGTATGTGTCAATATTAAAAGCTGTAAGTTTGTATTTGATACACGCAGTATATCGAATGTAATTTTAAATGAATTAATAACCTAACGCTTAATAATGTTGGGTTCTATGTAAGATACAAACCTCCTCCTTGGTTTCCGGCTATTATCACTGTTTTTCTCAATGATTGTACACTAATTATATCTGATCATTATTCCATATTGATCAGGTTGTATGTTATTTATTTATGTATGTATATTTGTTTGCATTATTGTATTTTCCGGTACAACCGTGGGTGGTAAAATGGAAATGAAATGAACTTGAGTGGAACTTAAGAACTTGACTTAATAAGATATAAGGAGAAGACAATGGTAAGTGTGTTCACGTTTATCTCATCCTATTGATCTTATGTCAATAAAATATATTTAAAAGTGTTCAAATCAAGGCTTCCTGTGACGAATATATACTATAAACATAAGTAAAAGCCTTGTGAATATTAATAAATAAATGTTTATACCGGAAAAACACACATGATTTGCATCACTTGTACTCGTGTCTACAGTAACGTATACATAAGTATACGTGTGTGATCTGAGAATACCGCTAGTTCCGCCCTTGTATTGTACGCACAGGGTTCAAACGGTCACGGTTCTAGTGTTCTAGTGCTGACGTAATTCAATTAAGTAACAAGGCTAATTCTCATCGCAAACCGGACATTGTAAGTAGTCTGTGAGTGGAACACATTGGCATGCATGAGAACGAACGTACTTGAAGCACAGGTAAGGTGAAAGGGTGTCCTCCTTATTCATATAAGAATTGTATTTGTTTCATTGTTTTCTCAGTATATGACATGATGCGATTTTTCATGAGAATAAACTCTGTTCTGTTCTGTTCTGTGCTTTTCTGTTCTGTTCTCCCACTTTCTTGATTGGAGGTGATACGTCATTCCTACTTTCCCAATCAACCCGCACTCTTTGTTCTTGGGGTGTGTTGCTCAATTCAATGTATTCTCGGAAAAACAAAACAAATGGTGGTACATGGGGAAAACATTCAATTATATATACTAGTATAGTCTAAATAATAGTGCTAAGGTAGTTTGGTATGGGGTATGACTAAAACGTCCAACCACCAAAACGTCCAAAAGTAAGTTGAGTAATGTCTAAGTCACATTTGCTCTACGGCTAGGATACGGCGGCCGTAGCCCCACGAAATTATGAGATACGGTGGCCGCACGGTCCCCCTACGGCATATCCCTATAGTTTACAGGCAGTAGGAATGGCCGTGGAATTATAGCGCGGAGTTATAACATTTTTTCATTTCTAGGTTCGCCGTAGAAAATCGACACGCCGTAGCAATGCCATAGAGCGATTCACGGCGACCATACGTCGGACGTACGGTGGCCTTGCGTCTGCCGTGCGGCTGCCGTAGGGTATTATGAATTACAATTTACCTTTACGGCAGCCGCAGGAATTCCACGGGCGCCGTAGGGCAGCCGTAAGGAGGCCGCACGGTGCCCGTACGGGGGCCTTGCGGTATGTGGCACACCCTACGGGCAACGCAAGGCACACGCACGGCTCATGTGCGTGGAGCGGGTATATATGTTACAGTCAATGTCTAAAATCAGGCAATGTGTAAAATTCCTGAAATGTTCAGTGCATTTTAATTCACAGATTCAAGGTTTTAAATGCCTGAAATGAAAAACTGATTGCATGTATTTGAAAGTTTGACTGGTATGAGTTTGATGAAATAAAAATTGAAATAGTGCATACATTTGTATATGTATTGACACGATTTTGTGTGAAAACATATAAATGTATGCAATTCTGTGGGAATACCTATAAATAATCTTCATTTTCTTTAATTTTCTTTCATTAAACTCATGCCAGTCAATGAGCCAAATAAATGCAGTCAGTTTTTCATTTCAGGCATTAAAAAAGTTGACTGTGAATGAAAATTCACTGAACAATTTAGTCATTTTACACATTGCCTGATTTTAGACATTTACTGTAAAATATACATGTATACCAGTTTGTGTTCACATGTACAGTGTATATTATCTCTCATATCTGTCATATAGATTGTAGACAAATTCAACATATGTGACTGCTACAGGATTTGACTGTGGGAATGCTGCGGCAGCCGTATAATTACTATTGGCCGTAGATATTTTAGAACCTACGGCCGCCGTGGCAAATGTGACCTAGGCATATATCACATTCAGTAAGCCAGATTGTAGACGTTTATCCTACAAATTTCCCTGACGTGGTTAAGTTCCAACAACAATCGATCCCAAGTCAACCCCCCAGACACAATAAAGAGTAAATTTATTTCCAGTCTGAACGTCATCAAAGTTCAAACGTTCAACGTCGAATTCGATTCGGCTGCGGCAATCGACAGGAGTATGTCTTGTTAAGTGTACGGTGCATAAGACTCTACTGTATAGAGTGTGGCGTGATAGCTGTCATTTTGGCAATGTAGACCCCTTAAAACTGGCAGCTGCCACCTTTGTCAAATGATACAATGCCCAATGCTATACATTCAGTCATTATTTGTCACACCCGGTATACTCTACCACTAAATGCTATAAGGCTATACTATACAAGTATATATAATAACAGCGGAGAGGAATAGTATCCAGTTAACAACGTTGATCAATATTTAGTTAATGTAAACCCTTACAAGATATTGCTTCTTCTCCATTCATTCCTCCCTCCTTTTTCCTCTTTCTGTCAGTTTATGTCTGTCTCTGTCTCTGTCTCTCTCTATCTCTCTCTCTCTCTCTCTCTCTCTCTCTCTCTCTCTCTCTCTCTCTCTCTTCTACCCCCACCCCTTCCCCTATCGATGATCTCTTACACATATTATTATCTCCCTTACTCAAATATCTTCATCCTTCCACACTATATCCACCCCTCTCTCTCACTCTCTCGTCCATACATTCCATGAGAGTGAATAATAAATGATTTTACATATATATATTCAGATTTCAGTAATCGAAGCTGCAATAAAATATACATAGATCTTTCCAGCAAATATCATCTCCGAAATAATTAGCCAGGCCATCCTTGGGTTGTATACTCCCCAGGGATATGAGAAGGAATTGACCGGGGTAATAATGTAAACGCTATGAGCATGCCTAGTGTGGAGTTTGGCGATATATAAATGGACACATTATTATTATTATTATTATTATTATTATTATTATTATATGCATATTCCTGTCACAGGACTTGGTTATCTTAGCATTCGAACTCGAGATGCTGGATTGCGATTCCAACACTTAACTACTCAGCCAAAGAGGTAACCCCTCTGCCAAAACCGGGAGCATCTTCTATTTCACCATACTACATTCCTTTCGCAATGGAAAACATACAGTTTGGATGTTATTTATTTTGACTGAAAATCCATTGAAATGCCCAGTAGTCATGTATCCAAGCTTTAATTTCAAGATTGTACAATTCATCCATTTGATGTGACTATTTCACCCCTAGACAGCTGCCAGTGATACTTCATCAAGCATGATTGTTGAATATTTCATGTCAGGTTCTGTTATATCATAATATGTTTTGACTTCAGAAATAAATAACGCATTCTCATATAGATGTATTATATTCTATATATCACTCGCTCACACACACTACAATATATACAGTTATTCTGGTGAATCCATCGATTATTTCTTCACTTTTCTGCTGTCTCCTGGCTGTATTTCAAAGTCAGGGTAGACAGGAAATTTGGCTGCAAGTATAAAATAATAATTATTCATAATAATGTCGCTATTATATTGATATAATATTGTTTCTTGAAAGTTTGAACATCGTTACAGTACAGTTCAATGCTGAACACAATATACTAGTAGATCCTAAAGATATTTTGATATTTAAAGAATTGTTGCAATTATAAAAAAAGTATTTCAGCTCTACTGATAATTGGTTAACTGGTTTCTGCTACTTTCCAGCATTTATAACAATATCTTTTAGTAGATTTATCCAACTCACATAGATTTATCCAACTTACATTTATTTGCACTTTCATCTGGATCCACAGTTGATGTATATGACTGTTCACTTGGTATTGCTTTTGCCTCTTCATTCTATAAGAGACAGACAGCAGTTAGCAGAATGAAGAAAGTAATGTTTATAATCATTCAAATGGCTACAAATTTAATCATTTTCTCCTGTTCGATTTAATGGAAGAAATATGCTACCATTTTCCAAATTGAAATGGTGAGTTGGAAATTATGCACATAACATATCTTCAGCATGATTTTTTATCAGCAACAAATCGACACAGATTTTATATAAAAGTATTTAGCAACGTTATTTGCGAAAAACGTATGCATAGCCAGCCGACAGCTGACAAAAACCTAGCATCCTTCGAACGAGGGATGCCCGTCCCTAGATTTAAGTACGTCCCTAAAACGAAGTACGTACCTAAAAGGACGGTCATCCCTGACCTGGTAACATGTGGGCCTGCACTATTTCACTTCTTTGCACTACACCCCTACAATGTCATCTGATGTAAACAACAAGTACATTGCCTCCGACATCTTTATTTACCAATTCCTTCTCCTGAAGTTCCCTGGCCCTGTGTTGGGTCCGCATCATCAAAGCATGGTTTCGTGCTATTTCCTGGAAAATATCAAATTCATAAATTTAATAGTTTATACTAACAATATAGTATTACTGATGCAATGAAGCAATCAATGAATATCATAATTCTTGAGTCTTTGGTTGGTGTAAAAATGGTCTTTGGTTGGTGTAGATTTACTGTTTTGTAACTAACTACCGTACTCTATCGATATCATACCTGCTCAGATGGTGGGGTTTTTCTTTTGCCTCTTAGCCATGCTAAAAACAAAAAAACATAATCCTCTTAAATAAATATAAAACCATCTTATATGCATATATATGCATTCAGCTTGCTGGATAATACAACTGTAGAAAAAATATATATACAGGTCCACAAATGAATATTATGGGCCCCATTGCTCAGAACAATTGTGAGTTGTAATCTATTTAATTGTAATCAAAATTTAGGGATCTGCTACAAGTCAAGAGTAAGTCTATTGCATGTTAGCAGGTTTGAGTTGGCAATATTGGACATCCCTGTCCTATCTTTGGATGCAGTGGGGATTTGTCAACCACACATATGTGGAAAGCTTTTAGGAAGTACAAACATGATTTTATGTAAATCAAGTGCATGTACTTTGCAGATATGTCTAAGAACTACTAATAGTCCAAAATAACCATTAATATCTGTGATAGTATGCCTTTAAGAGTTAGAACACTGGCTAGACTGGTGATAATTACATTCCCATTCTGTTGGAACTTCAGGAACTGTCCATTGATCTCCATCTTCTGGTTCAACCCAACGTGACCCTTTCAATCTTCTTGATTTATCTGTCAAAGAGTTCAAAACATTCAAGCTTATCGAGTCGTGAGAGTTATTTAACAGTTGAATGAAGCGATATTGTAATTTGTAGTAGCTCTGCTGTACTAGTATTTGGTAAATAATTACAAACGTTAAAATTCGATATATAGATCAGACAAGTCTTCAGATGGTATTGGAAATAATTACTGTAAACATGGCAAATTTGAATGTTTAAAAACATTAAAGCTATATATACATGTAATTTACAATCAATCAAGACTTCCAAAAGAATCTATTTAGAATTTACCAGTGAACTTTATCTCATTCTTACCACTTTCTTTCTCAAAATATTTATTTTTTAAGTGGTCGATCCCAATATAGTGGACTTTTTGTCCAGGTGCACCTAATGAATTTCTGAAATTCTCAAAGATACGACCTATAATGCTTAATTTGTGAGACATTGTCTACAACTTGCAAATCTAAAACTCTTCTCCGCTGTCTGCACATGCAATATCCGGTGTCTCCACATCCCAAACAAGCAAAGAGCAGACTTTTGATTGCTTGAAAATTCGACCGGAAGTTTATGTATCCAATCAATGATATCTTTACAAATTAAGCACTATTTTCCAAAATGGCGGACGAAAGTAAAGAATCGTCTTCGGACGTAGCACAAAAAGAACAAACTGGGAATAAATTCGTAAATGATGGAAGCTTTATGGAGCTTTTTAAGAAGAAAATGGAACAACAAAAGTCTCTTAGCAGTAATACTGATGATTCATGTTCAGTGAAAGACGAGTCAGCCGAAAGTTTACAAACTGAGAGTGACATTCACAGTGCCAGTGGGAAATCCAACAAAACGAACATGTCTTCTCTTGTAAGATTTCTGACGTTTGTGGATCGTGTTGATGGGAAATATCTTATAAATATGACATTATTGAGTTGTATTCCATCTCAGTATTCATCAATGTGACATGTTTTTGATACCCCTTGCCCAAAATAAATGTATTGTTAAATTAATGAAAACCTATTTATTATTTTCATTTAGGGTCTTAAAATTTAGTTTTATCATTTATTGAACTTGTATCCATATTATGAAATCCCATTCCAAACTACATTGACACTAACTACTCACTAATAAGGATAATCATTTTGTAGGGGTTCAATCGTCATCGTTAAATTTGCCTATTTTGAGGTAACACTGTGCTATATTGCCACTACCCGAGTGTTTGATTCATAGGCATCTCTGTGTTAGGTATCTACAGTCCAATGCACATATCACAAATAAAACATACTAGCCATTTGTGAGGTTTCATAATGCACATTTTAAATCAAGATTATTCTTTTATCATATGCAAGACCATACGTACATAAGAAATGTACTTTGCTTCTTCAGTATCACTTACAATTAATCATGAACACTATTAAAATCAGTCAAATTGATAATATGAATTAAAAGGTAAAACTCATTTCCTGACAACAGTGGACAAGAGGGACTAGTTAGCAATTAAAAAGCAGTAAGATAGTTGGTCCACCAGTTTGTGGGATCTACTGTATCGTCGGCTGGCTGCCTGGTTTCTCATGTTCTTAGTGATTCTGTCTTCCCAGGTGGGCAAACGACGCAGTGGTGGTGCCAAGGCACTCAAGACTGGTATTGTAAAGAAGCCCAAATCTGAAGAGGATGTATGTATCTCTGGAATCGTGGTTTGCCATGTTGATATTGGCAACACATTCCATGCATATCCCATTACCCATGCATCTTGATTTTATATTAAATTAAAACGTTTGTCTGTCATTCAGTGGAAACTTATTTTCACACTTTGAAAAGTAAACATGTTTAACTTGAAATGCCCAATATTCTAGAATTACATGTACTTACCTTTATTACATTCTTGTCAATGATTTGTTTGAGTTGTGTATTTAAACAAAAACAAAAAAAGTTTGTAAATTATATTTTTAATGACTACATGCACAGATGACATTTTCTATTAAAAAGATTTATTACCGGTATAATGAAGATGAGTTGTGCACCATTTAAACTTGAAACAGCTGAATACTCAAATAATAATAGATTGTTATTATTATTTATTTATTATTATTACATGTATTATTATTATTATTATTATTATCATTATTATTAATTGTATTAATATACCAGATGTGTATATATAGCATCGTTTTCATACAAAGTATGTTCAAGAGTGCTTTACAATATTAATTTAATTAACTTAAAGATTGCAACATATTGTATAAATGATACCATATATGAACATGATCATCAAATACATGTAAAACTAATTAAACTAGGGTTTTAAATATTTTTTACAATGATGAAAAGTAAACTAAATTGAACATTACAATAGTAAAATATCATATAAAAACAAAAGCAGTTATAGTTCTCACACTTCAAATCTATTTGAAGTTAGATTTACCTTATTTAATTAGTTACTAACTTGTTTGATCGTATTTTGTTTTGCAGAATGAAACGGATGGTTTGTCCTCATACATGGCTGAAGTCCACAAGTACAAGGCTAAAATATGCATGGATGAAGATAAGACGCGGCCCCTTGTTAAATGATGCACTCACTTTTGTCTGACAATTTATTCCTTGTTGAGGCACAACGATTTATTGAGGCATGACTTTTATGGGTGGGAAAAAAAGTTACTGTTAATAATATTATGATTAATACTTTTGAAATTTCATATTGTGGTGTTTTTTTCTCTCGGTTATCTGATCATGTTGAGTGATAGGAAGTTAGTTGTTTACAGTATCTACCAGAAATTATCAATCCTTGAAAATTGTTAGAAACTGATCTATGGTTGTTCTGACTCCAATTCCACAAAGTGCGTCATAGTGCTACGCTAGTCGTACCTCCACTGTAGGAGCTTCAATTCTCATAATGCTAGGATTATTTCAAGAGGCCTAACTCGAATCAAAGCTGAAATTAACGTAATCTGTTGAGAAAGGCTTACCCTTTCATATTATGTGAGTGACCATTAATATGGTATACAGAAGACATTATTATTAGTATGGCTTAATTGTGACTAATGGATTATATTTCTGAATGCACGTTTTCACTCCACCCCAAGCATATCAGAAAAAACTCAAACTGCATCGAAATTGATAACTGCATGTTTATCATGAATATTTGAAATTCCAAATGCCAAGTATTAAACGCTCTCTATGAAAGGACACCTAAATTGGACCTTGATTATTGTGAAAGTGTATTTCTAATCTTACAATGACATGATCATGAAGGACAATTCTGTTTCTCCATCTTGTGGAATGAGAGTCGATAATTTCAATGAAATGTAACCAAATTTATTCATTTTGTGCACAAGTTGATCTATGGATGGATCAACCAACCTACTACTACTTATTCCCTTTCACTGGCATTAGGTTATGTTTCACTAGTGAACATAATTTACATTTTCACTAATGACAAATAATCCAGTTTATTTTCACTGGCTTTCATTGGATTTATGTGACACCTTCATGTAAATCCTCCAATGCATAATCTGTACCTAAGCTTGTTTCCATTTATGTATATTTCATCAGCTATCATGACTAATACACATATACTGGCATTGTTTACAAAGGCCTCATCAGATGATGTGGCCACTTAACATAATATGCATATACATGAATGTATATTGTCATTGTTGAATAAACATTCTTATGCGTAAGAGTTATATTTCTTGTTCGTTTTTGTTAAAGGCATAATATCACAGATATTTATGGTTGTTTTGGACCAGTTTTTAGCTATAACTGCAAAGTACATGTATATTCACTTGACATACATAAAACCATGTTTGTACTTCCAAAAAAGCTTTCCACCGCTGTGTGTTTTACAAATCTTCACTGCAACCCCTCAGCGACTCTTTGAGTCGGGTTTTATAATAGATGCAAAGGGATATAACTCTGTTTGCTCGCACGATCCTTCTGTAGAAAATGATGCTTCAAAGACTAGATAAATAGCGGAATGTTCCACTATTTAATATAAAATATGATTTGTTTTATAACTATTGAGTGCTGGGGGATGAGTACATCAGTAAATAACAACTTTGGGGTGGATAAATCAAGCGTAATTAGTCTCAGATCGAAATTTGTTTGTCCGATTATACAGGTCTATCAACTGATATGTCTTTAAAGTGATGCCATTGTAATTGTTCTCTATCAATGAAGAAAGATTTAGGGATGTGATTTTGGAACTATTGTTAGAGTTGGTAGAGGTTCATTATGAAAGGATTGCTATTTATTTTTTGTGCTGTTGGTTGAAGGAAGAGAAATCCCAAGTTATATGGTTGACTAAATTATCCAGAATTAAGAACTTCGCTTTGGCTCTGGGTTCAAATCCCGTCCCAGGAGCCCGACTACAAATGACAACCATACATTTGTGTACAAATATCTGAAGCCTTGTGTATGGAATGAATATTCTGAATAACACTATCATGTATTTTCTCGTTTAACACATGGAAAAGCTTGTGGGACATTCTCGGGAAATGCGGCTTCGTGATCGGTAACATTGTATTTCATGAGATGGGGATAAATGATTTCAGTGTTGCAGCACTCGCAACTAGAAGAGCCGACCCAGTGGATTAGGCACAAGCACTGCTCTTGGGGCATCTCTGGTTGCCTCGAACAGGGAGAGGGTTAAATTAGATTGTTGCTAGTTCTGTATCCACTGCTGACAAACAGCCTTGAAAAAAATATAACAAAATTATCAATGCTCAATAGTTTTGCATTTTATTTTTAAAATACATCTGTACATCTGCAGGATGAATAATTTCCATTGAAATAAATTTACAATGTGTCCAGTATTATTCTCCTTCACAAGTGACTGTTTATGGACGTAGGATAAGACATTGGAACTCCTACCCTATCTTGTCGAACAATCACATCACTTCACTCGCTTATAAATACAAAAAGGAACTTGATTACAAATGTGATGCAAATACGATATTTTTTATATAGATAAATATATATCTAAATTTGCTGGTGTCATTTGAAAATGATGTGCATATTTGTAATACAATAAAACATTTCACCATGTCTGTATTATTAAATGTTGAAATGATTTGTATCAAGACTACAAACAAACCCAGTTTGAATTCTAAAAAAATGAGCAAGTTGGTAGTAATGCCAATATTGCAGCCCAAGGTGGAAATTAGATGAAATGAATCTGCAATATTCATAAAAGACGTAAAGATTGTTGGTTGAATGTTACAAGATGAACATTTTCTGAATCTACCGACATGACTACTGAAATCGTTCTAAAGTTTCACAACATTAATTTTGTTTAAGCAATAGCACAACCAGTACATTTGATAACGGCATGTTTCTTGCCAAGGATGATGTATTCACAAGAAACTGCTACGTATACTATAACCACTTAACATTGGTGGAGCATGTCTATTCTCAGCCCGGGTATTGTTTCCTGAAGCTCTCATATCTACTAAAAGACAATAAGCACTCGTTTAGCGTTCTCCAATACATGGCAATCGGCCACCTATATATTAAGAGCGCTATGGTCCTGTAATGGATGAGAACATCATGAAACGATACTTAAGACATGTACTTGAATATACCTGTCCAATGTTTGCTTGTAACATTGTACTGAAAGAGGATTATTACAAGAGCTCACCATACATTGGGACCATGACTTTCTACTGATGCAATATTGTCTGGCTCCAATACTACGCCCAACTATACTATGAAGTGAACTATATCACTACCACACCCCACACACCCAGATGCTAGTAGCTACACTCGCAGACAGACAAGACGTACATAAAGACATGCAAACAGCCACCTGGTACTTATAATGACCACATGGTTCATAAACTTAACAGACAAAAAAAATACCAACAGCTTCATAACAAAGGGACAACTTTGGCATTTCACTGGATCGGGCAGCCACATTGAAATCTGTAATGACATGTAGCATAACTGCAGTCTTGATTTTTAAATACATTATTGGCCTTAAATGCAATAAAGAATTGAAATGTATTGACGCCTAGTTTGAACAATGTTCACAGAAATCCATGGCCTTTCACTATGGCATGATACATTTGACCAGAAGAGTTCAGATACACATAGCTAGGGTAGGCATATTGAAGTCCACACAAAACTAACACATTCAAATTTCTATGGGATCTTGAGTACTAGTATTAGTAAAGTTAAACCAAAATTTTATTGATATTTACAAGGAATGTTAACAGGTAAATGTGAAGTCACTTTTGATTATCTAAAACAACTTCAGGGTTAAAGCATTAATATAATGAGTGAGTGAATATGGAGTTTAACGTCGCTGCGGGAATCTTCACCCATTTGCGATTGGCGTTAATATAAAGAGGAGCAACTAGAATAAAGAAAAAGCATGCGTACAGAAGATGGCAAACTGGTATATTACATACCTGGTACATGTTAGAGGCAACATCTTTAAGAAAATATACAATGGGGATGTATGGGTTGCATAAAAGAGATGAAAATTACATTCCAAGATCTAACAAACTATCAACAATATGTTTCTAGCTGGCAACCTATATCTTATCCTTTCCATTCAGTCATAATGTAGTTGAATCAAATACATGTAAATACAATCATATATTTTCCAGTTATGTGTACTGGCCTATGTGTACTCACTGTTCATGTAGGTTACATTCTAAGATCTACAATTAAATATTTCCCAAATCGATCCCTAAAGAATTGTTTTGTAAACTTGCTAAAAATATTTTCCAATTTAAAATACTGGTAGGTTAATTTATAGAAATAGTTCCCATCAAATATATTTTAGAACTTGGCGACTATGAGATTTGGTACTTAAAGATACAACATGCATGTCGGAAGATTTCTCTAATATATACTTCAAATTAAAGTTGTAAAACCTTGCGGAAAGCCACGATTATCTAAACAAAGTGAGTGTTTGGGCAGGAAAAATAATAATAAAATAAATAGTAAGCCAAATTGAAAAAAAAAATACTATTATAATCCCGAAAATGCTAGTAACACAACACCACAGAGGTACAGTTGTCTTGACGATGGTAACAATACATGCATCAATATGACCGTACAACCAATCATCTCCGGCCCTACTGATCATGATACACATTGATTTCTTTTCAATACCCGCATCATGTTTTATGGCATTTTGTTTTAAAAAAACGAATTACAAGATTTTGTTGCCATTGATTATGAATATTATTGCATTATTACTTACATCAGATATCATTGTGACCATATAGCATACTGGTGCACCTCTATGAAGCAATGAACCAATTTAACCCTTTTATGTCTAACATAGCAGTACGCTCCTATAAATCATTTTCCACATACACAAAGAAAACTTTACTAGCTAACCATTCAAGTCGAGAACCAAAGTTAATAAAAGACATACTATATAATTATACAGCACTGTACTGCAACAGTTCTAAACTTGAAATAATAAATACCCTCTGACTGCATCAGTTAATTAACCAGAGATTAATTACTGGACTAAAACAATTTAAACATGTTCCCACATCCAGTAACAGTGCAAATGATGATTTGTCGTGAATAGACTATGTACATTTATTTTGCACCAATTAATACACAATATATTTTGTACTGAAAACAGAATTTAATATTGCTTTGGCCAACTAAAATATGCATCAAAATCTGCGTCTAACATCAGCTAACATTCATTAACTGCTTGCTGTAGGCAACCGGAAATGCCAGTGAAGAGCAGTGCCTTTAAGATTAACCCTCTCCCTGCTGGATTAGTCACAATCACAGATATATATATAGTCGCCTTGGACCAATACTATTTCCTGCTCAATTTCAGCAGTAAACATGGTTCACTGATGTCAATAACCATTGACATTGTAATCATCAAGAATACAGACTTATTGGTACTCGGCGAAGTTAACGATCAGAATTTTCCAGTGTAATATGAAACTGACCTCTCCATGTAATAATGAGATACAGAAAGTCACTTGACGAAAATCGAATTAGCTTAAGTTTCTTGTTTACTTTTCAACAAAATGTATCATCCATTTTACTGAATAACTATCATCATGTATGTGTGAAAGATTCTTGCTATGATGTAAAGCAATAATTTACTCACTGGATAACTAAATAACATGAACAAATTGGGACTAGATGGATGTCAGGAAACAAAGGTGGTCTACTGCTAATACCACTTTTACAAATACAAAGTAAGTAGTTTCAGGTAAAGAATTGTTTGACTTTTAAATCAAGTCAACCATCTGTGATTGTTTACATTTAAGCAGGATAAATGTTTTTATTTGTGATGGGTGTAGATTTATATCTGACTACATAGCAAGATCATAAACAATTTTCATTGGTTACGAAGTACATTGCACATAAAGAGATCACTCCTTATTACATCACACTGCCAGAGCAGAGTGGATAGGACGTGTAGCACATACCAAGACAAAGATTTACTAATATATGTGTTGAAAACATACTCTGCAGCATGCTATTAATATGAATTCTCATATGAACAAATGCATCTGATTCATGCATGACTGATAAATGGTGTTAAAATTTATTAATGGAGCTTGTTGCCATCAAATATGTCAGTACTGTTAAAATTGTTGTGTCACAACTGGTCTTCTTATTACTTGTTGTCAGTAATTACTAGTTGTTACAAGTATCCTGTCAGACACAAGTTCACATTCCAATAGTATGAAAATCATCATAGAGATTTATCAAAACTACTGAAATAACTAAACAAAGAACACAAACAAATTATACAACCCCACTGAATAGAGATAATCATATTATTTCACAGGTTTATTGAATCATTAAATTGGGCATCTAACAAGTTGTCATGACCTTCTGATATTTTGATATTCCGACAGAAAATTAGCGAGGAACTACGTTTCATTGGTAGTTGAAGTAGTTCTGGCAACTTGTCTTTTTTTTTGTCTTTCTTTTTTTTTATTGGGGTTTAGAGTAGCTTTCAAGATTCTTTCACATGTCAGTTTTGTCAGTTTAGTGCAGGAGGCAGACTGAATGCTGCAGTAAACCTGCAGGCATTGGCTAGTACTGGCAAACTCGTCATACTAATGCAGAGATTTCTGACTCGAATGCATAGCCTACAGGTTGTTTCTATTCCAATACAACACTATAACCTCTGCTAAGTTCACACATACATGAAAGACTCATTGATGCTTCTCGGAGAATATTACAATATTTTAATATTAAAGCATCAGAAGGTCAAAAACACTTTAAAGATTCCAGCATGAGTAATTGCAGATAACATGTCACTATGGATTAAAAGAAATCGTCATTTGGTATATATTTTCTTTCATTGTAGACGTATTGACACTTGGCCCAGGAGTAGCGACCGCTGACCATGCTTCGCCATGGAGCAACATCCAACTGGCATTTGGTCCACAAAATGTTCAACAGACAGAAGAGCCATGATAAAACAATATATGTATGTATGTACATATCTCTCTCTCTCTCTCTCTCTCTCATATATATATATATATAGATATTTGCAAAGATCACAATAAATTAGGTGCTGGCTAAGCGTTAAGACACCTCCATTAACACTGTTTTAACATCGTCCATCACGGCTGCCAACAACTTGTCCTCACTGCTCTTCCCGTCCACAGTTAGACAGCCGTCGGCCTGCAACAAACAAAGTTCAATGTAGGCAATCCTACTATATACTGGGCTGTGTTCAGGGTGCACTACACTACACTACCTTTCTACAAAGTAGTGGCTGGCTCGAATGGGTTTGTATGAAAATAGCACCAATTCAGTTTGCGCAAGAGTGCAGTCCATTCAGTTCATGCTTTGAGGTTTCTTATCACAGGGTTGAGACATGAAAAGCAGTACTAAATATTTTACTATGTAGTGAAATGTAGTGTAGGCTGAACACACACCTGGTAAATTATGTCACCTATTTTGTGGCAAATAACAGGACATTTGGTGTTATTGCCTCTTTTAGTTTTTGTGAATAAAATTGTTTTGTTTATGAAATTTGGAATTAACCAATTTTTAGGATTATTTCATTCCTATCAAAAATAAATTCAGTTCACAAGCCACCAACAAATCAGTACTCACCATTTTGACAAGTAAGCAGATTGGGTGACCTTGAATAGACTTGCTGTATAATGAAGCACTCTTTTCTACTTGTTCTATTACTGAAAGCAAAATCAACACGGATTATTATAGAAATATGTCACTAAATATAAGTCAATACAACATAATTGATGGATGATTCAGAATGTTAATTTCTTGTTATCGCCGTATACTTACATCTGAAATGCAGGTGAAAGCACATTTTTGCGAGTATATGGGGGAACTCGCTGTCGACTGGAGTCAGTTTGCACGTAGCTTTTTGTTCTAGGTCTCCACTTGCCAGAATGTTCGCAAATTCGTCACTGTAAATTTCAAAATGATAACATTTAACATAATGTGTATTCATATGGTTTCAAATTCATGCTTGAAAGCTTACTTTGTGCTACATATTATTACCATGTTATCATTTCTCTAAGCTATCGTATCCACTACAAGACCATAGCACCCTTAGAAGTGCCGGATCGCAATGTGTAAGAGATCGCTACGAAAGTGTTATAGTCTCGTAGTAGATATGAGAGAGCTTCAAGAGTTTAACATCACTGCAGGAATCGTTCACCCATTTGTGACAAGAGCTTCAAGAAACAATACCCTGGTAAATGGATCTGTGTGCACACTTTCCATCTCAACTCCCTGGGAAGTAGACTTAATGTTATGCACAGAGTGTTAATTACATAATGAACATGCTTATGTAGTCTCTAATAAACCATCAGTATAAAATAGTCGATGAATCAAAGGTAGTCTATGGAATAGTAATGGGAGGTTACAGTATGCAGTGATAAAGGACATAATGTCCACTGCCTTACAAATACTCGTACCTCGAACATGGCGTCGTCACAAGGTAAGCACTGCATGGAAGCTGAAGTTTGAAGTCGAGCTTTTCATGTGTGGAACCGTCAGCCGACTGCAATAATAATGAAAAACAGCATTAAAAATCTCATTCTGAAGATATCAAAATCTAAAAGCGTCTTCAAAACTAACCAATCTTGATAGTGAACTTACCAATTATCAGTAGGAAATTAAGCAAAATGGTTTTTATCTTGGACATACTGTATTCAATAACGTTTCCATAAATACAAAAACAATGACATTATCACTGATCTTTGCTTCAATGAACCTGTAGAGCAGTCATTAGCTGTAGAGCAGTCAAAAGATAACTGCTGACGTCATTTTTGTCAATCATGAATTCATACTCTGAATAGTTGCTCCCATGAAAATACTCCTTAACCCTCTCCATGCTGAAGGCAACTGGAGATTCCCCAAAGAGCTGCATCTGTGCCCAATCCAGCAGGGACAGGGTTAAATATGTCTGTTCAAAAGCACTGCATTTAGAGGCTTGATACGACGAAGATTCAAAAGCATGTACATTTTTTAACGGTACTACTCAAGTAGAGAAACTTGTGCAGTACTGCGACAAGACCAAACTTGTGCAGTACTGCGACAAGACCACAGCGAACTCCATATACCTTGACAATGTAGGTAAGTGTGCCTCTCAGTCTCTGGGGCATGTTAATACTGTCAATGCTGAAGGCAAACTGGCCTTCATTCTGAGACCCCGGCAATAGAATGAACGGAACTTTCACGGCATCTCCATGTGAACGACCCATCTGGAACAAACCAATTCAAACTATTCACTAATGCAAATATTACTATTTATTTTTAATGGAGACATTTTTTTTAAAGAAATAAACAATTTACATTTCAAGATTCTTTCAAATAAATCATGGCTTCTAAGGCCAATAATGAACACTTCTGAAAATAATTGGATTGGATAATAATATACAGGCTTGGTACATCAAATATACAAATGCATGTACATTTTGTAAAGCACAATACTCAAGATGGGGGAAACGGTGATAGTGAACACATATTGATCAACATTGATGGCTAGGTTTCACTGACCCCTCTTATTAGCTTTGTGTTGAGTGTATCCAGCACGATAAACTCAAGATCTTTCAGATGGTTTTGTGTTTGGTTGTTAAAGATGACAGAGATGATGATCTGATCACCTCGCTGTGGAGTTACTCGGGTTTCATACGTCTGCAAGAGGAAAATTATAATAATAATAAATAATAAATAATATAATAAATAATAATAAATAATAATAATAATAATAATAATAAATGGACATGGCAACAGACAATTGTGATTTCAGAGGTGAGTGAGTGAATATGGAGTTTAACGTCGCTGCGGGAATCTGATTTCAGGGGAAAACAAGTCTGGCGCCTGTTGCACAACGCTTGTGTAGCATTACAATAGTTGTAACTGGGCTCCCGCCACAATAGAAAGCATTGACGTTACAATAGTTGTAGCCTACAAGAGCGTTGTGCAATAGGCCTCTGGTTTGCAGGTCCCAATCTACATCCAGTGCAAATAAATCATCTCCTGGATAAATAAATCCGCAGATTTCTGCAGATCCACAGAAAATTGTCATGCCTGTAATAATTTATTATAAAATATTCAAAAAAGTTAAAATAATTTTAATTTTATTGTGATCAATAATGTTAGAACAATTTTTAATAAAGCAACTGAAATTCCTAGAGTAGTTTGAGGTAAATATTTGTGAAAACAGACAAGTCACAATGACATGGAATTTAGTCATGATTGACCTGCAGGCAGATCTTTATCTTGTACTTACCATTCTAATTGATGGATTTTCAGCTAACAGTCTATAGCTGGACATTGGCTGCAATACAAAGATTGGTATAATTAATCTACAGAATTAATTAATGATGTCCGAGTTACTTGCCCGCAGAGCAAGTCAGGGCAAGTAGCAAAGGCATCACAGAATTAATGAATGATGTTTTGAGGTCATCCCCCCAACCCAACGTATTTTAACAATACACCAATTTTGGATAATTGTACAGATTACCTGAAATGTTCCTAAAATCTTTAGCGAGTGAGTGAATATGGAGTTTAAAGTCACTGCAGGAATCTTTCACCCATTTGGCAAAAGACCTAATATCTTGGAAGACGAGTGGCCTATTTTCCTATGAAAATTTAGAATTTTGATTGTAATATGAATAAGACTACTGTTGCGGAGACTAGGTGGGAGTACACAGATGACCGAGCACTGACCGGCAGCTGGATGTCCATGGGTGTGCCCACCTGGGACATGGAGATGTTTTCTTTGGAGGGCGTGGTGATCCCTTCCGTCTCCTCGTACTCTAGCCTCCTCATCTTGTCCTTCTTCTTGCCCTTCTTGTCCTTGCCCTTCTTGTCCTTCTTGCTACCTCGCTTATCCTTCTTTTTCTTTGGCTTCTGCAATTTATTGCTTATACATTTATTTATAGGTGATTGTCAAAGAAATTACTAGTAAAATCAAATAACCATATTCATGGTTTGTTTTTTAAAATATCAATTTGATACTTTTGTTTTTTTATTTATTTTCTAAATTGGGCTTTCAAGATTATTTTGTTCCTATTAAACACGGCTTGCATGTTTTGTATACTCTCATTGCATAGACAGAAGATTCAATACTGATTTTGTCATAATGAATACTTTCACGAACATTGACGCCAAGTCCCTATTGAGTAAATCATGGTTTTACGTCCCAGCAGGAATCTTTCACCCATAAATGATGAGCGTTCAAAATCAAGACGAAAAAGTCTGACAATATACGACTATACCACTGATAATTGAGATTCCTTGGAGAGAAAAAACACACCACTTTATGATTGAGTCATGTGACTGGGAAATATGCCAAATTTGAAATAGAAAATCAATTAATTTAAAAATCAGTGTTAATAAGCTGACCTCTTCATCTTCCTCTGAAGACAGGACGTCGTTGACAGTCAGCTTGGGTGACTTGTGGCCATCGACGTTGTTCTCCATGGGCTTGGTGTCTTTGACAGGAGAAGGAGTAGTAGCAGCATCACTGCCAGACAGCCAGAACTCAATGTCGTTGTTCTGGTGGCGAAACATCAACACAGAAATAACTTACAGAACCAGTGTTCCAAATTAATGCTGGCCCGCCAATTTCTCCCAATGCTAAAGGTATCCTAAGGGCCAGTAGAAATTCATGTTTTTTTTGGAAAACATTTGTTATTTGTATCATTATTTGGGCCAGTATGTTTCCAACGGTCATTTCGAACACTGTACTGTATGTTTGGCTTTGTTTAAAATAACCCTCTCCCTGTTGGATTAGGCACAGTTGCTACTACTTGGGGCATCTCCGATTGCATCCAGCATGGCGATGGTTAAAGAGATTTTTTTATATCTCCTCTTTTAACAAGTAATATATACCCAGTCATTCAGTGGATTACAGCGACTGTCAAGGTAACATCACTTCTATCAAAAACTTGTCAGTTTATGGCAGGAGGATGTTTTGATTGAATTTATCCTTTACGTCGCAGCGGGAATCTTTCACCCATAGGAAACTTCCAACATCCAGAGATGCTGTGAAGCTGCTGGTACTGATTGATTGATTTACTGATTGAATTAATGTTTAAACGTTGCGGCAGGAATATTTCACCCATATGCGACGTACTGATGCTGATGCTGGTACTGATGAACCAAGGATGATAACTGCACTGCGAAACTGCAGGCATCACATCAAATCACATAAAATCATACAGATTTAGAACTTAGGACCTGTGGCTTTGAAGTGCTCTATTGAAGAGCTTGAGCACTATTCTCAAAACTTTCTTACAAACATCTTAGCCTAAGAACAGTTCGTAGCCATTCCATAAGACTCGTAAAGATCGTTGTACGATCGCAAGAACATTTCAAGAATAGGCCCCCAGGACTACTATTTTCTCCAATACAAACTTTAATCAGAGTTCTGCTTAATTGTCCAATAAAATAAATTAATCTGGGTTCAGTTCTTCAATATAGCAAACCCGGGTTCACCTTATCGGTTGTTTCTTGAGGAAGACGGGGCAATCCGTCACCGGCGCCGTTGCCCACGTTGTTGACCATGTGATTTTCTGCCGCCATCTCCTCCTCCTCCGCCGTCAACAACAGACTGGGGCCGTCCTTCTCCTTGTGATCAGACTTGGACTTCTTCCTCTCCTTCTTCTCCTTCTGCAAGAAATGAATGGATAAATGGATGAATAAATGAATGAAATAGTGCTTTACATTATAGCGGAACTATTCCGCCCATACATGACAACTATGTTATATTTGTACTTCCAAAAAGCTTTCCACCACTGTGTGGTCGACAAATCTCCATTGCAACCCCCTGATATACAACTGCTTCATTATCTATCATGCAAGGGGACTTAACTCTAATGTTGGCGCACACATTCCCTATGAAATCACTTGATGCATCAAATAGCGGAACGTTCCCTATAACTAAATTTTGATAACTATCGAGTACTGGGGTAAATAACAATTTTTGGGTGGATAAATCAAGTCTAATTAGTTTCAGATTGAAATTTGTTTGTCCATTATCAGTGTATAAAACTCCAGCAATTTCACTGCCAGCCATGAGGACTGGTAAGTCTGAGAAGTTACCCGTCCTCATACATGTTGGCCAGTGCACGATGATATACATCTTGAAAAATGAACAAAAAGTAACACGACATGCGGGCGTGCAAGAATAAAACATTACCCGTCCTGTGGACAGGCTCTATTTCGAACACTGACATTATGTGTGAAACATCTTCTGGACAGAACCTAAATTCTAACTAGAATATCATTTCTATGCAGAGTATGTATACCTTCTATGCAGAACAGTAATCATCACAGAAACTATCGTATATATGTAATATTCCACATGTAATATCATGATAACATTTTCAGAATTGCATTTTACATGGAATGGCAATGTGTTCAGAATTACATTTTACGTGGAATGGCATAATATTCAGAATTATATTCCGCTTGGATGTGTTTCCAGAGTCCTACAGGCAGCAGGTCTTCTCCGCCATGTTGAGTTCCACCTGCAGATCGCTGGCGGCACTGGCCGAGGCGTCTGGGTGCACAGGCGAGGTGGTCCGCGCCCTCACCCCACTCAGTCAGCAGTCCCGCCCATCCACCGGCCTCCACTCGCCGTCCACTGCTCCACCCTACCACGACAGTCCCCGCTACACATCACTCAGCTCTGATCGCCCGGGGACCACCAACTCCATGCTGTCCGATATGTCCTGGACCTGTGACCTTTGCAGCAAGGTCACATATCTGCAGTGAGTCAGCATTTTTATTGTACTTATGGAACATGTGTTATCATTGAGCATGTTCAAATATTTTCTTTCAAAAGTGAACAATACTACATGTCTTTAAAAGAATTCGCTCAAAAGTGATATTTTTTATTAATTCAAAGCAAATTCTATTAACAGAGCTCTAGATAAGCTTTTAATGAATTGTGTACAGTATGCACTGCATTCACTCTAATTGGGTATCCAAATAAATAATACCCATTAACTTCACTTTAATTGGGTATTGATACCTTT
>JAUTBV010009351.1:0-22215 GCA_032361325.1 Lepetodrilus fucensis | reverse complement strand
ACAGCTGGCTGCAATACCACGGAAGTATTCGCAGTCCTCGTTAATTCCTCGGCCGTGGAACCGACGGTATTAGGGACATAGCGAATAATACAAGAAGCCGCCGTCGACCAAAGGAGCACCGACCGATGTCTGAAGACAACGGGCGCAAAGCCCTACATGCATACGTCAGTGATGACGCCCACGACCAATGGCACGAGTTCGCTGCCGAACAAGGCGTGAGTGTGAGCGCCATCCTCGAGGCACTCGCCCCCGAGCTGGATCTGGAACACGAAGTGAGTTCCGAGCAGATGAAGGACCGCCTCAACACCGTCGTCAAATCGGCGCGAAGGATCGATGCCCGCCGCCGCCGCCGCCGCCGCTGAGCCGACCAAATACCTACTCCGTTTAGGGGAACCTTCCCATACATCGTTGCTCGCTCCGGCGGCCCATCACCTTGACGGTGAATTGGGTTGCCGGTGTGTCGCGTCTGGGAACGCACGTTCGCTACAGTAGGTGGCTGCAAAGGTCGTCAACGGCCAAACCGACCACCGAGAGGATTCCATGGCATCAAAAGGCCGCCCGCACCAGCGAGAGCTCTTGCCCTTTGCCCGTGAAGTAGTGGATACACCGGTCTCTGAAGAACTCAGCGACTCCTTCCTGGCCTATTCGCTGTCCGTGATTACCTCTCGGGCCATTCCCGATGTTCGAGATGGCCTCAAGCCCGTCCAGCGCCGAATCCTTTACTCCATGCGAGAGATGCGTCTCTACCCAGACCGGCCCCATCGCAAGTGTGCTCACGTGGTCGGCGACGTCATGGCCAAGTTTCACCCTCACGGTGACAGTGCCATCTATGACACCCTGGTCCGAATGGGCCAGGACTTCTCCCGGCCAGTCACCCTTATTGACCCGCAGGGGAACTTTGGCAGCCTGGATGACCCACCGGCCGCCTACCGCTACACCGAATGCAAACTGACCCCCGCGGCCCTGGACCTGTTGGGAGAAATCGACGAAGAGACGGTCGAGTTTCGCCCCACCTACGACGGTGAGCTGACCGAACCCGTCTATCTACCCGCCCTCCTACCAAACTTGCTGGTGAACGGAACGACCGGTATCGCCGTTGGTATGGCCACCAACATGCCAACCCACAATCTGCTTGAGGTCTACGAAGCCATCAAGTTGGTTATGAGCCAACGAAGGCCAAAACCAACCATTGACGAACTCATGACCCTTCTGCCGGGGCCCGATTTTGCCACCGGAGGCATCGTGGTGGATGACGATCTTCGTACCGCCTATGAAACCGGCCGCGGTACCTTTCGCATTCGGGCTACCGCTGAGGTCGTCGATGTGACCCGAGCCCGACAAGGCCTGGTCATCACCGAACTCACCTACCTAGTTGGGGCCGAAAGAGTAATCATCAAGATCAAGGAGCTGGTCAACAACGGAAAGATCACCGGTATCTCCGATCTAAAGAACCTCTCCGATCGCAAATCGGGACTCCGGTTGGTCATCGAATGCAAGACCGGTATTCGCCCCGATCTCCTCCTCCAGAAGCTCTACAAACTGACCCCGCTAGAAGAGACCTTCGGTATCAACAATGTGGTACTGGTGGATGGGGTACCAACAACCTTGGGTCTGTATGACCTGTGCAATCACTACATTACCCACCGCCTCGACATGGTGGTCAAGCGTTCGCAGTACCGCCTCCAACAGGCTCAGATCGAGATGCATCGTCTCGATGGTTTCATCATCGCCATCGACAATATCGACCTTGTCGTTTCGATTATCCGCAATGCCAGCGATACCGATACCGCCCGCACCGGCCTCATGGAACGTCTCAATCTCAGTGAGATCCAAGCCAACTATATTCTGGAACTCCGTCTTCGTCGCCTGACCGCCCTGGCCTATGACGAGATCGTTGCCCGCCGAATCGAGCTTCAAGAAATCATCACCAAGCTCCAGCAGATTCTTGGCTCCGAGCAACGCCAACGCACCATTGTGATCAAGGAGCTGGGAGAAATCGCCCAGAAATACGGCAAGGCGAGACGCTCCCGCATCATTGATATCGATGAGGTGCCGGTCCTGGCCGAACTCGAACAAGAAGTAGCGGCCGACATGCCCGACGACCCCTGCGTGGTCACCCTCTCCACTTCTGGTCTGATCGGACGCGAACCACTTGGTTCATCCAAGTCCTACAGTCCGGGCCGACACGATGTGGTATCGGCGGTAGCGGTGAGCAGCCTACGCAGCACCATTTTGGCGGTTACCTCCACCGGTAGATTACTCCACACTGCGGTCATGGACCTCCCCGAGGTGGGTGGCCGTAGCCGGGGCAAGGACGCCAACGAAGTCTTTTCCGCCGACCGAGGTGAGATCATCCTCACCATTCTGGACAACAAACCCGATGGGGATCCGCTCCTTCTGGTTACGGCCCAGGGAATGGCCAAACGACTGGAGCGGACAGTCTTAGCCGGTGTGTCCCACGGGCGCATGGTGATGAAGCTGGTCGAACCCGACAAAGTGATTGCCGCCCTGCCCTGCTCAGACCGGGACGAGCTAATCATGGTTTCCTCCGATGCCCAGGCCCTGCGTACTCCGGTTGGCGGTATCAGCATCCAGGGGGCAGCAGCCAAGGGTGTCGCAGGCATGGGCCTCAAAGCCAACGCCAAAGTGATCGGCGCCAACCTCGTTGCTGAAGGCGCCGTCATCATCTCGGTGAGCAACAGGGCTACCGCTAAATCAACCGATGTGGGTGAGATCCCTAGCAAGGGAAGAGGAGGCGGAGGGGTGCGACTCACCAGGTTCCGCGACGAAAGCCGCCTGGACTACGCCTGGATCGGCGTTCCCGATCGGATCGTTGCCATCGTTGGCCAATCCGACACTCCGACCAAGCCAGACAACACACCCCAATCCGTTGGCCTACGCCCGACCAGACGAGACGGCTTCAGTAGCCCCACTCCCAATCGCATTCTTCAAGTTGGTGCCCTCCGATGGTGAAGAAGCCGAAGGCATCCGACTACGACGCTTCCCAAATCCAGATCCTGGAGGGCCTTGATGCGGTCCGCAAACGTCCAGGAATGTACATCGGGGGAACCGGCGAAGAGGGACTACACCACCTTGTCTGGGAGATCATTGACAACGGGGTCGACGAAGCAGCCGCAGGGTTCGCCTCCCATATCGAAGTCATCCTTCATCGAGACGGGTCCATCGAGATTACCGATGATGGTCGCGGCATCCCCATTGGCAAAAAGCCGGATGGTCGAAGTGCGTTAGAGATCGTCTTCACCGAACTCCATGCCGGGGGCAAGTTTGGGTCCGGGGCCTACTCGGCTTCGGGTGGATTACACGGGGTTGGCGCTTCGGTGGTCAACGCCTTGGCCTCCAAGATCGTGACCGAAGTCGACCGAGACGGAGCAACCTGGCGCCTGGTCTTCAACGAACGAGTCGCCGGAAACTATCTGAAATCGGGCAAGTTCAAACCCGGCTCCAAACTGGCCAAGATCAAGTCGATCCCCAAGACAAGAACAGGAACCAGGGTCCGCTTCTGGCCCGATCTGGAGATCTTCGATGCCGAGGCCCGGATCAATTACGAGCAAGTTCGTGATCATGTCGCTCGGGTCTGCTTCTTAGTTCCGGGACTCCACATCAAGCTGCACGACCGGCGCGGCACCGGCCGTGATCCCGAAGACTTCGTGGCGGCCGGTGGTCTGGCGGATTATGTGGACTATCTGACAGTTGGCGAGGCCATCACCGACATCTTGACGATCCGGACCGAGACCTCCTTCGAAGAGAAGGTCCCGGTTGACGGCAAGATGAGCACCGTTACCCGCGAGTGCGTCATCGATCTTGCCCTCCGTTGGGTTCAAGGTTTTGATACCAATATTGTCAGCTTCGTCAACACCATCCCCACTTCGGATGGTGGTACCCACGTCAACGGTTTCGAACGTGGGCTCACCCACGCAGCCAACGAGATCCTGTTGGGTGATACCAAGAAGCTAAAGAAGCTGGCCAAGTCGGGCAACGATCGAGCAACCCCGGCCGATGTCCAGGAAGGTCTGGTTGCCGCCGTCAAGGTCACCTTTGCCGAACCTCAGTTCAAGGGGCAAACCAAACAGGAGCTTGGTACTCCCCCGGTGCAGAAACTGGTAAGGGAAGCAACCAAGCTTGGCTTCGCCGACTGGGTAAACGGCGGAGGACGCAAGGTCCACGTCAACGGCCTTCGAGAGAAAATGACCCAGGCCGTTCTCAATCGGGTACTAGCCAAACAACAGCTGGACGCCCGACGGAAAGCCTCCAGTCTGTCCTCCAACGGCATGCCCGACAAACTGGCCGATTGTCGATTGCACGGCCCCGACGCGGAACTCTTGATCGTGGAAGGAAACTCTGCCGCTGGCCCGGCCAAACAGGGGCGAGATTCCGAAACCATGGCGGTACTTCCCCTTCGGGGCAAGGTGGTGAACGCCGGCAAAGCGTCTCTCAAACAGGTGATCGACAACACCGAGGCTCAGGCTCTGATTACCTCCATTGGGGCGGGCTCCGGCCGTGACTTCAAGCTTGAGGACTGTCGCTATGGGCGTATCATCATCTTGTGCGACGCCGACGTCGATGGCTCCCATATTCGCTGCCTCTTGCTCACCCTGATCTATCACTACATGCGACCACTCCTGGAGTCTGGGCGGGTGTATGCCGCTCAGCCTCCCCTGTTCGCCACCAAGATCCGAGGTAAGCAGCTCTACGCCTTTAGCGACGAGGAGCGAGACCAGCTATCGACTGAACACAATGTCGAGCTATCAAAGTGGAAACGCTTCAAGGGTTTGGGCGAGATGAACGTGGAGGAACTGGCCGAGACAACCCTCAACCATTCGACTCGCGTCCTCAAGCGTATGACGATGGGTCACGGCGAAGAGGCGGTCGAAGCCGCCAACCTGTTCAGTGTCTTGATGGGTAACGATGTTGCCACTCGCAAGGAGTACATTGTTGACAACTCTGGGCTCATCAATCCCGATCTATTGGATATCTGACATGAACTGGTTCAAAGAAAACCTTAAGAGAATGATGTTCTGGAAGGACGATCCGGAGGTTCCCGAATACGAGATCACCGACTGCTGGCCCGACCTTCCTCCCAATATGCCCGAGGCCGACTCGACCGGGTCAGACTGAACTCGACCGGGTCAGACCGGGTCAGACTGCTGGAGGTCGTCGGCTATTTCCCCGCCAAGATCCCCGTACAGCACCACCAGACCACCCAGTACGAGGCCAAGCAGAAGTGAGTTTCCAAGACCACTAAGTACGGTGGTGAGGAAGAATGCGGCCGGATTGGATCCGAAGAATGTTTCCCATTCAATGGTCTGGTCAACCAGGGAATCCATGATGATCGGATCAGCCAGTCCCCCACCCTGGAATGCTCCGAGTACGACCTGGGTCAGCACGGAAAGAATAAGCGATCCCATAAGGAGCAGAATGGAGAGTACAACCACGCGGCCAACCATCATGCCGAAACGGCCCTTGGTGAGGCCAAATGAGTTGGTGAAACTGGAGACTCCCCGTGGGGCGACCGTGGCGGCGGTCACCGCCAGAGACAGTCGCACTCCCAGATAGATCACACCCACGATGAAGAGGGGAATGGTGACTAGCAGAGTGCCCGGGTCAACGGCATAGGACAAGAAAATCATCACGGCTAAACCGATAATGAAGAGCAGCCACATCCCCAACTGCACCCCGAAGACTCGGAGTGCTCGTGCGAATGCTGGGCCAATGGATGCCGACCAAACCTCGGGCTCACCAGTCCGCTCCAGCTGAATCTGGCGACAAATAGCCGCCCAGAGGACTAGCCCTAGAAGCATGGTAATGATCATCGTCGCGGTGATGGTGAGCAGCCCGGTGCTGGTGACGCCTTCGAACGTGGGTTCTCCGTTGTTGGCGGGCAGGAAGAGCGTGGCCTCACGGAAGGTGGTGTATAGGGCAGCGGCGTGCACCAGGTTAGGTACAAGCCCCAGTACAACGGCCAGGGTAAAGATGTGGCCAATTCGAGCACCAATGAGAGAAAATGTCTCGTTCAGCCACTCCCCGACTGGCCGGTTCTTTGGTGCCAGGGGCTGGGGGCCAATCACGTACTGAGGCGTTCCAGGCGGACCGGCCGGAGGTGGCGGGCTCGCGGGAACAGCCATCGGGTTTCGCTCGACGTGATCCGTCCATTGCTCACCGTCCCACCAACGAACCTCGTGAGCGGCTTCAGGGTTCGGGTACCATCCCGCTTCGGGACTCTGACTCACTGTGTCTGGCTCACTAGTTCTGGCTCACTGGTTGATCGGATAGGGATCTCGGTCATCGAACTCGACAACGACAGCGTAGTGATCAGAGGGCAGAACCCCTTGGTGAGGAGTTACTCCAGCGATCTCGGACCTCAGTGGATTCATTTGAGGTTTCGACCTGGGCCACGCCACGAACAGGTAATCAACCCTCCGGTTCGGCCATTGGGCATCCAAGGAGTGCTCGTTGCTGCGAGTCCAGGTGAATCCTGGAGCTTCATTAGTGGCCGCCCAGGCGTCGGTAAACACGAGACCTTCGACGTAGGGAGCAGCCAAGCCCGTCACTCGGCGAAGCTCATCCGATTGGGCAACGGCGTTGAAGTCCCCACCCAGCAATGGGGGCAGGGGCTCGGTCTCTGTGACGCTAACAGCCGCCCGCTCGATCCAGCTCTTGATTCTGACACAGATTTCGGATAGCTGATTCTCCCGGGTTGATGACCGGTCATAACGCCACTCAAGGTGGGTACACACCACCAGTTGAGGGCCCCTAGGCGTCTGGATTTCCGCCAGCAACGCTGATCGAGGCCCGGGCTCACCCTCGTAGTCGGGTAATACCACGGTCTCACTGGACAGGATGGGCCAGCGGCTCAGAATGGCGTTACCGAACCGGAAGGGCTCTCCATCCGGTGTGGTGGTCCGCGCCAGTTCCCGGCCGGTTATCGACGCGAGGCGTTCGGCCTGGTCTCCTTCGGCGTTGCAGTACACCTCTTGCAGTAAGGCAATATCGGGATCGACCAGCAACAGCTCCGCTTCGATGGCTGGTTGGCGCGCTTGCCAGGGGCCAAACTGCCACCACAGGTTCCAGGTCATCACACGCACCTTGGAGACTGTAGGCGCGCTAACCCTCGGGGTCGACAAATTGCTGCATTCAACCCAGTGTCATCAACCCAGTGTCATCAACCCAGTGTCATCAACCCAGTGGGGTGAAGCGAATCCCATTCACCCGAAGCTCTGCCTGCGACCAGTCCAGATCAGGAAACGAGTTCGGTACCATGGCATCTCCCCACCAAAGGCCGTTTCTTCCGACCAGGCGATCGCCAGCGAACGTACCTCCAACCGCCAGATTCATCACGATCCTCATCGGGGCCGAACGATGGGGGCCAACGCCGGCTTCAACTCGACCTCCAACCCGGGCAATCTCTCGGCCATCCAAACTCCAGATCAACAGCCCGGGGCGCCGCTCCAACGCGATGGTTCGCTCCTGCCTGCTTAGACCATTGATCCTGGTGGTCGTACTCTCGCTCCGGCTCCCTCCATCCCACCAATGGACCGAGGTAAATAGCTCATCTGGTTCCTGCCCCCGGGTCTCCAATAGGTCAATCTCGTGATAGGCCTCGGTTGCGTAGCCGTCGCATCGTCCCGGACTCTCGCATGCCTCGGTGTCCAGCAGCCAGACTGCGGGCCAAAGACCAATTCCTTCCGGAAGCATCAGATCAAACTCATAGATTCCATAGCCATAGGACTGGCGGCTGACCACCATGCCAGAAGTAAACGGCAACACCGCCACATCCGGTTCCGCCACTGGGGTGGTCGACAACGAAAGACCGCCATCGAAGCTCACCCCCTCTGGCCGGTAGGCCTGCGCCTCGTGATTGTTCCATCCCACCCCGCCGTCAACCGAGGCCGGCGACAAATCCGGGTGAGGGCCGAGAGGACCGGTGGTGGCCACCATCCAGTCAGTGGCGGCCCGATCCAGCCCCAGCAGGGAAACCGACAATGGCTCCGGACGCAGGCATCCAGCGCCTCCAATGAGGGGGACACGCTGCGCACACAGGGTGAGCTGAGCGGCCAGGAATTCCAGATCCTTTACCCTCGTCAGCCACAGCTCCACTGGATCAGCGCCCCGACGCTCCAGCTGGAGACCGGCCTCATCAGCCAACGACTCCAGCCAGTACAGCGCCCGCTCCTCTCCCGGTATGGCCAACCGGCCCGCTCGATTACCACCAACCTCGGCCACCGCCGCCAGGACCACCGGCAGATCCGGAACCAGGTGTCCAGCCCGCACTATGCCCTCAAGTGTATCCAGCAGGTTGCCAGGACCAGTCATGGGCCCCTCGCCTTGCCCCGATCGTTCAAACGGGATGGACAACTCCAGCAATCCAAGCGCCGCCCGGTCCTCGGCCAGTGGCACACCGGCCACGTTGATGATCCAATAATCATCCAGCTGGGTGCCACGAGCCGGCGCATAGCAAAGCAGAGCACTTCCTGCCCCAGATGCAAGCTCCGGCACAAAGGTTGGCTCGACGTTAAGAATCTGGTCAACGGACCCAACCAGATCTGTCATAGCGAACCGGGTTTGCGGCGAGAGAGTTTCGGGCGGAAAGACTGCTTCATCGGTTGAGCAGCCGGGCAAGCCCCCACGGCTAAGAGAACCTAAACCAGCAGACGTAGGGGCCATGCCGATGGGCGGGACCGGAATCCCAGTATCTAGATGCCAAATCTCGTCTGTTTCTTGGTTTGGCGCCAGGCCTCGATGGCCTCTCCCGTCGGAGTCGAAGCAGGACCAGCCACGAAGGGCCAGAGTTCATCACCAATTCGACGCCAGTTACGGGTTGCCTCCATCTGTGCCATCAAGCCCATCAGCCCAAGATTGATTCTCTGCAGAACCACGAACGACGGCGGAACGTTCAGCAGCTTCATCAGCTCCTTGTTCGGGCCATTGGCGTCAAAGATCTGGCTCACTCCCTCGGCCGCGTAAGCAGCGTCAAGGGTGACTTCCTCATCAATCAGGAGGTAGCGGTAGAAAAACTGGAAGTACTCGGCCACCTGATCGTTGCTTATCGACTGGTCTCGGGCCAACAATCCGGCATCTTCCACCATGAGACGGAACTTCTCGATGTCCTGTTCTAACACCATGGAGACGATCAGATCCTCGAACAGGACCGACTCGTCGGGAACGAATCTTTTCACCAACCCGAAGTCCAAGAAGGTGACCTTGCCGCCCGGCTCAAACAGGTAGTTACCAGGATGGGGATCACCATTGAAGGCGTGGAGCCGATAGATGGACCCAAAGGTGAAACGGAAAATTGTTTCCGCCGCTAGATCGTGCTCGTGACTATCCCAGGTGAGCATCTCGTCAAAACGAACCCCGTCGGCTAGTTCGGTAGTGAGAACCGTTGAGGTAGAGAGATGATCAACCACGCGAGGAACAGTGATGAACGGGTGCCGGTCGAAGAACTCGGCGAAATACCTCTGGTTGCGAGCCTCGGCCTCGTAATCCAGCTCCTCGATGAGACGTTCCTTGAGTTCTTCGATCACTGGTTTGGAATCCAGTCCGGGAAATACCGACCCCAGAGCCCCGAAAACAAAGTCAACATTGTTCAGGTCGGCGGCCATAGCGTCGGCAACCCCCGGGTACTGGATCTTGACCGCTACGGCTCGATCGTCGTGGGTGATCGCCCGGTGGACTTGTCCGATAGATGCGGCGGCAATCGGGGTTGGGTCCCATTCTAGAAAGAGTTCGTCCGGACCCTGCCCAAACTCTGCGGTGATCCTCTGGACTACCAGTTCCTCACTCATCGGAGGGGCATCATGTTGCAGCGAAGCCAGGGTCTGGCGAACGTGATCAGGAAGGCCGGTATCCAGATAGCTGGCCATCTGGCCCAACTTCATCATGGCGCCCTTCATGTTGCCCAGTTCGGTGGTGACGTCTGCCGCGGTGCGAACCTGGAACTCCCGGTTGAGTTGGTCTCGACGCTCGGCGCTGGCAAAGGTTTGGCGCGCCTTGAGCCGAGCGTAACGCTGACCGCTGTTCGCCCCTAGGCGGGCCAGGCGGAGGTTGCGCTGGATCCGACCAAAGCTGTTCACCGCGGTAGGAACGCTGCCGCTCTGTCGGAAAAGGGCTGCTACCGCGGCAGCGGCGAGGGCCGTTGCCGGGAGCAGGAGAGCAGGGCGGGTCTTCACCCGTTCAGCGTAGACCCCGATGTACTAAGTGAAACCGGCAAGATAAGATCCACGACGATGGCCACTCTTACGACGAAGCGGCTCCTCCTCCGTCATTGGCAGCCAAGCGACCTTCTTCCCTTTCAGGAAATGTCCGCCGATCCCGAGGTGATGGCCTTTATCGGCGACGGAAGGCCGCGTTCCCCCGAAGAGTCTGCCGTCAACTTCCAGAGCATCTCTCGAGGCTGGGAAACCCGGCCGTTTGGCCTCTTTGCCGTCGAGCTCTTGAGCGACGCCAGTTTCATTGGCTTCTGTGGGCTGAGCGAGCCAACTTTTCTCCCCGAGGTATTGCCGAACATCGAATTGGGTTGGAGGCTGCGGCGCTCGGCCTGGGGCCAAGGACTGGGCTCCGAGGCCGCACAAGCCGTTACCGATTGGGCGTTTGAGACCTTGATGTATGACCGCCTTATCTCGGTCATACACGTCGACAATGTGTCTTCTCAGAGGCTGGCCAAGGGAATCGGCATGTCTCGGGAGCGCCGAACAATTGTGCCCAAGAACTCCGTCTGGGTCGATGTCTTTGAGTTGGAGCGTGAGTCGTGGCTCGATTCGGACGAACTCTGAACCCGGCCGAACTCTCGGCCTACGATGTCATTCCCGGCGAACTTGCCCGCCAGGTCTCAATTGTCTCGATTCCGTTCCTACCCGGGAACTACGCCGCCATCACTCTGGGTAAGACCGTCTTTGTCGCCAGCGACCTACCCGATGATGGGACCAGTTCGCTGCTGGCCCACGAACTTGTTCACGTCGGCCAGTGGCACGTCGAGGGCAAGCTCCTCTTCCTACGCGACTATCTGGGCCAGTTTGTTACTGGGCTCAGGAAGCATCGCTCATGGAACGAGGCTTACCGAGACATCGGGGCCGAGGTGGAGGCTCGGTCCGAGGCCACTGCTTGGTGCAAACGCTGCCTCTAGTCAGCTATGGGCAGGTGAACGCTCACCAGGGCCCCAGCCGGTTGGTCCCCCTCCGGTGTGGAGACGGCGGGCTGATTGGCTGCCTCACAGGTTCCTCCGTGCAGTTCTACAATCCGATTGGCCACTGCCATACCAAGACCGACTCCCCCGGACTGGTCACCGCGCCGGAACCGTTCGAACACATGGTCGATGACGCCCTCGGAGAAGCCGGGCCCATTGTCGGAGATTTCGATCCTCACCCCGCCGGGCTCCAGGTGGGTGGAGAGTTCAACCAGGGTTGCCCGGGCCGTGGCATTCCGGGTGATGTTGTCGATGACCTGTCGGATCAGGTTGTAGTCGGCCTCGATGATTACCGGCTCGCCCGGATCAGCCTCGACCTCTACCCCATCAACCCGGATCGAGGCGGCTACCTCTTCGACCAGTAAATCCAGTCGAAGTGGCGCCAGACGAGGACTGGCCTGCCCCGACTCCAGGCGGGCGAACTCCAGGAGTTCTCCGACACTGGCCCCTGCCCTCTCGGTGGCGGTCAGGATCTCCTCCAACGATTCTCGATAGGCATCGGAGTCTCTCTCTCTTGAAAGAGCGTGGCCGGCAGAGGCCTGGATGATGGACAACGGTGTTCGCAACTCGTGAGCAGCATCCGCGATGAACTCCCTGTTCACGGCGCGAGCCGCCTGTTCCGGCCCCCGCAACAGGCCGAGCCCCTTCCAAGCCAGGAGAGTGGCCCCCAGCGGCAGCAATAGGGCTATCGCCAGCCACTTCAGTCGAGCATTGCGAATTGCCTCCACCTCACCGTCGCGGTCAACTACCGTCAAGATCACGCTGTCTGGCCCCACCCATTGCCCAACCGATAGCCAGTCTCCGGCAAAGGTGTAGCGAACAACTTCCTCGCCGTTGAGGACATCTTCGGCCAGCTTTAGAATCGGCGGTTCTAACCAGTCTTCCCCCACCGGATCGAACCAGCCCTCGTCCACGTTCACCAGCCACACGTTGGCCGGCGGATCAAACTCCTCGAATTGGTTGCTCAACAGGGTTGTGGTGATGACCCACTCGGCATCATCCACGGAACTAGCCTCGGCCTTGGCCACCGAATCGCGGTACCCAAACCAGGCCAATGGCCATACCAGAAGAGCGGCAACCACGAAGGACAGCAAGGTGAGGATTCGGCGGGTCCTGGCGGTCCCCTTTTTCGGCTCTCCGAAGGGTTCGCCACGGTTCCCGATCATGAGCCGACCACCCGGTAGCCGACACCGCGCACCGTCTCAACCGGATTCTCCGAATCTGGCATCTCCAGCTTTCGCCGAAGATTAGCAATGTGGACATCAACCACATTGGACAGACCGTCATAGTGGGCATCCCAGACATGTTCTAGCAAGGCTTCACGGGGGCAGACCTCTCCCCGGTGTCGCATCAGATACTCAAGCAAGCTGAACTCCCTCGGGGTGAGTGGAACCAGGATCTCGCCCCGCAGAACAGTGTGGGCGGCGGGGTCCAAGCGAACATCACCAATCTCAAGAATGGGCGTGGCCGATTTGGCCGGCCGTCGCAGCAGGGCCCGAACCCGGGCGGCCAGCTCGGGATAGGCGAAGGGCTTGGTCAGATAGTCGTCGGCTCCGGCATCGAGCCCCCCAACCCGGTCCAGCACTTCGTCTCGGGCGGTAAGCATCAGTACCGGGATCTCAGAACCATTGGCTCGGATCGAACGGCACAGATCCATGCCATCACCGTCTGGTAACCCGAGATCCAAGACGATGAGGTCGTACTCATTGATGGACAGGAACTCCTCGGCTCCGGCCACCGTACCGACGGCATCAACGGCGTGCCCTTCCTCGGCCAAGCCGCGAACCAGAACCCGGGAAAGAGGTCGGTCGTCCTCGACCAGCAATAATCGCACTCGCCTATCTTCCCACGTTGAGCATGAAGAAGCGATGAAGGGACCCATCTTCATGATTGCTTCACCTTCTATTCGCTACCTTTACCTCGTGACCCCTACGCCAGCAGCACTCAACTTGGCCTCGCACCTTGTCCGTCGAACATCGATTGGCGTGTATCCAGAACGAATCGCCGAACTGGCAGAACTCACCTGGGACGACGCCATCGATCGGGTTGTCAGCGACGCGAAAGACCATCTGGAAAAGGTCAAGGCCCCTCCGGCGACCGACCAGGAGGACGAGATCATGCTCTGGTGGGTTAACCAGCTACTCAGCCCCTCCAACGGGCTCCTGGACCGGATGAACTGGTTCTGGCACACCGTACTCACCACCAGTTCCAGCAAGGCCAGTAATGACCTCATCGGACCTCAGATCCACCTCTTGCGATCCAAGGCCCTTGGTAACTTTCGGGACCTCCTCCAGGCATTCGTGATTGACGGAGCCCTCCTGCAGTACCTGGATGGCTCCGGTTCCCTGGCCCACAATCCGAATGAGAATCTCGGTCGAGAGCTGATGGAGCTGTTCACCGTTGGTCGTGGAAACTACTCCCAAGACGATGTCCAGATCGCCGCCCGGGCACTGGCGGGTTGGGCAGTCGAGGAAGGCAAGGTTGAGTTTCGGCTTGAAGATTCCTTTCACGGACCCGCGATCTTTCGCGGGGTCCAACAAGAATGGAACACCACCAATCTGGTCGACTCACTGTGCGACGATCCGCTCACTGCCATCAACATCTCCAACAAGCTCTGGATGGAGCTGGTGGGCACCAATCGAGATCAGGAACAGATCGACAAGCTTGGCCAATGGTGGCTTCAGCAGGGCCTTGACATTCTTGCTCTCGTCGAGAGAATCCTCCATAGCGACGATTTCAAGAACGCAATTCGGAGCCGACCCAAGTCGGGCTTTGAGTGGTGGGCCAGCATGATGACCGTCACCAAGACCGAACCCGATGGACTCTGGGAACTGAACGACATCGGACAAATGCCCTACCGTCCTCCCAACGTTGGGGGCTGGCCCGGTGGCGACCGCTGGCTTGCCGCTGGCTCAATGCTAAACAGGGCCTCCCGGGTGACCAATCTGAACGACCTCGATCGTCTTGGTCCCGGTCCATGGCCAACATCGGCTGTTCTTGAGCAATGCGGGCTCCACGAGGTGTCTCCCGAAACCACTGCCGTCCTCGATGGTATTGGACGACACCAAGATCTCGACCCCGATTCGCGGCGCCTCCTGAGATGGCAGGTCGCCCTCTGCAGCCCGGAGTTCAACCAGCTATGAGCCTCTCTTTGCCATCATCTTCATCATCAACAGGAATCGCCGGCTACCCGGCAGGCTTCCAATCCCGCCGGCTCTTTCTCCAGCGGCTGGCCGCACTCGGTGCTGCCACCGCCGGCGCCCAACTTCTGGCTAGCTGCTCGGCTTCGGGCAGCGCTGACGGAGGCTCTAACGCTGGACCCTCGGCGCAGGATTCCCAGGTCGATCAGCTCTCAAGCGGAGTTCTCACGGCCGGACACGTTCAGGGCCGGGTTCTCGTCATCGTGAATCTGGATGGAGGCAACGACGGACCCTCCACCGTTGTTCCCGCGGGGTCCTCCACCTACTACGACTTGAGACCAAATCTAGCTATCGATGACGGTGAGGTCCTTACCCTCAACGACCGCATCGGGCTGAACCCTCGTCTCACCCAGCTACACCGGCGTGGACTCACCGTCGTGGAAGGCGTGGGACCTGCCGCTGGGGATCTGTCTCACTTCGCCATGGCCGCCCGTTGGCAACAGGGCGATGTTGATGGTACCGCCAGATTGCGAACCGGTTTCGGTGGGCGGCTCACCGATGCCCTGGACCAGGGCTCGCCGCTGACCGGGGTTTCCTTGGCCGGCACGGCTCCCTTCCTTCTCGGACACCTGGCACCCGGCCTCTCTTTGTCGGGTCCGGGGGATCTGGACTTTCTCCGTCCAACCGACTGGGAAGAGTCCTCAGCCTTCCAAGAGGCTCTCGGTTCCTTTGGTCCGGGGCCGGTGGCTGTCGCCTTTGAACAGCTGCTGGATCTCGGCCGACGCCTCCAGTCAATGGAGGATAGCGAGATCGATTGGGAGCATCCCATGGTAAGCGAGGGCGGCTCCCTGGGGCGCCAGCTTTGGGCCGCCAGCGACATCATCGAGGCCGATCTCGGTACCCGGGTGATCTACACCGAGCACGGCGGTTTCGACACCCATGAGGGCCACGAGTGGCAGCACGACTCCCTCATGGGAGAACTCGATGCGGCCCTTGGCGGATTTCTGGATCGAGCCGATGAGGGCGGATTCGCCGATCGCGTGCTGGTTGCCACCACATCAGAGTTCGGTCGTCGATTCCGAGAAAACGATGGGGGACTCGATCACGGCTCCGGCTCCACCATGTTGGTTGCAGGACCAATCGAGCCACAAATCCTGGGAGAGCCCTCTGACCTCAATGATCTGGATGAGGACGGCAATCTCCGAGTAACCACAACTTTTGATCGCTATCTGGGCAGTCTGGCCGAAGAATGGCTGGGAGTCGAAGCCGCCTCGGTCCTGCCCAAACCACCGGAACTGCTTGGCCTGGTTTAGATTTGGACGGGTGAAACCACGTTCTGTCAGTGCACCCAGTCATGATGGTTGGCATGGCTGATCTGCCCCCTCATCTTTCGCCCTCCTCGGCCTCCTCCTTCGAGGGCTGCCCCCGACGCTGGAAGTTCAAGTACGTCGACCGCCTTCCGGAACCTCCGGGCCAGGCCGCTGTTGTCGGGACCTTTGCCCACAACGTCCTGGAGGAACTCTGTGGCCTTCCGCCCGCCGAACGCACCAAGGACAGGGCCAAGGCCTTGGCTCGAGACCTCTGGCCCGCTCAGGAGGCCACCGAGGATTACCAGACACTGAAACTCTCCGAGGAGAACAGCCGTGCCTTCCGGTGGCAAGCCTGGCTCGCCATCGCCGGGCTCTGGGACCTTGAGGACCCGACCTCCATCGAGGTCGTGGCCACCGAGCAGAAGGTGACGGCCACCCTGGAGGGTGTTCCCTTCCTGGGAATCATCGATCGGCTGGAGCGGGAAAACGGAAGGCTAGTAGTAAGCGACTACAAGTCGGGCAAGGTTCCCGCCCCCCGCTGGCGAGACGACAAGATCCAACAGGTCATGCTCTACGCCGCCGCCGTATCGGAGAGCGAGCAAGAGCAACCCGACCGGGTCCGGCTTCTCTATCTAGGACAACAAACCTTGGATTTCACCGTGACCGATCGGAGAATCGAGGAAGCCACCTTACAGCTGGCCGAAACGTGGGCCGGTATCGAGACATCCTGTTCATCCGAAGAGTTCGAAGCGAAACCAGGCGTGCTGTGCGGCTGGTGTCCTTTTGCGGCCGATTGTCCCGAGGGTCTGGCCGATCTAGTCCAGCGACAGAACTCCGGCAACCTGCTGCCCCATGCCCCCGCTGGTACCCTGGTATAGCTCCGAAGAAGAAGCTCAAGGTTCTCCCTCCTCGGCCGAAAACCATCTCTATGACTACCATCGATATTGGGTTTGGTCGGCCACGGGTTCTTACTGAGGCTCGAATGAGCGAGTCAGCCGCGCCTCCTGTGGCCGGATGGCACCAGGACCCTCTCGGACAGCACAAGAATCGCTACTTCGATGGCTCAGACTGGACCAGACACGTGACCCACAATGGCCCCACTCCCTGTCATGGCTGCTCGACATTTTGAGCAGGCGGTGCTCAGCTAGCAGGCAGCACTGTGGGAATCATCCCTGACCGCGAGGCCTTCAGGATCCAGCCTCCACCCGCTGGACACCCCGTTGATCTGGTCGATGATCGAACTGAATTGCTCACTGTTTGGGCGAGAGATCACGCCGCCTTCGGCCCGCAAGGGCACGACCCGCAGACTCTGCTGAGGCCCCGGTAACCCATTGGTTAGACCTTCGGCGGCCAATTCCTCGCTGATGGTGATCTCAAAGATGGCCGTATTGGCGGTGATACCACGGGCCGAGGGAAAGGCGAAGTTACCCGTCGAGTGGACAACCATGGCCTCCCCCGCCGCGTCCGACACCGAGGTAATGCCCTGAACGACGTGAGGGTGGCCGTCAACAATCAGATCAACACCCAGGCTGGCCCAACGCTCTTCCAGCTCGACCATGAACTCCGACGGGCACAAGACTCCCTCCTCACCGCCATGCACCATCACCACGGCGAAGTCTGATTCCGAGACGGCACGTCGTACTAGGTCATCGGCCAGATCCTGGAACGCGGGGCAGGCCCAGGCCACTCCGGGACGAACATTTTGGCCCGAGACCGACCAGTCGCAGGGCACCCGGGACATCGAGACCAGCCCAATCCTCCACTCACCGACCTCGACGATCAGGGGTTGGTAGGCATCATCCTGGTCCACCCCGGCGCCTACCCGGGCCAGAGATCGAGCATCAATTTCGGCCAGGGTCTGGGCCAATGCCTCGGAACCAAAATCCAGCGAGTGATTGTTGGCCAACGCCACGACATCGACTCCGGCATCCACCAGCAAATCAAGCGACTCAGGAGGAGAGCGAAAGAGGTACTGCTTCTGAACCGGAGGTAGCCCAACTCCCGGGTCAGCGACCGCCGTCTCCAGGTTGACCACCATGAGATCCGGGTCTTGCAGGAGACTAACGACGTCACCGAAGGGATCTCTCTGGTCTAACCCTTTGGTGAACGATGTGTCCCCAGCAAATCCCAACACAATCGGCCCCCGGGGTGGAGCAGTGCTGGTTGGTAGCACGGTCGCTGAAATGTTAGTTGGAGCTGTTGGGATAGGAGCCGTGGAGACACTGGGCAAAGCAGCTTCAGGCGAAGCACCGCTGGCACACGAGGCCAACAGGACACCCAACATTGAGAGACCAACAAGCCGCAGACGCACCATTTCAAGCTAGTGGCCCAGCGCCCTAGCATCAATGATGCCTCATCCAGTGTCGCTTACCGAACGTCGCTCACCGAACGTCGCTGTTCGACCACCCGCCGCCCCTGAAATTAGCCGTTCTACCTATCGGAACCCAACCTTAGAGACACTAAGTTGGCCCGATGGTTGCTCGGGTATCGGAGTCGAGCCCCACCGTGGCGGTTGGGGCATCATTGGGCATAGGAATCGACCTTGGTCGACACCGCTGCTTTGCTGGCGCCGCCCTTCACAGCCCCGGTGAGCCTCTACCCCTGTCCCAGCAAGACGATGGCCTGCTGATCCGCTGGATTGGTGCGGGCGGACCACAACGGGTTACCGAACGCATTCTTGACCTTGCTGGCCGAGAACAGGAGGAAGCGGTTCGCTTCGTCGGACTGGTCGCTAGCCAGATCAAGAAAGGCCTCGACTCCAACCAGGACAAGTTTTCCGCCGACCAGAACTCAATCGGAGCGGTCGCCATCCCCGCGTCTTTTGGCCCCCAAGGCCGACGGGCAGTGGTGGAAGGGTTCCAGCGATCGGGAATCGAACTCGGCTCGGAGAACCTGGTTGAACGCCCAATCGCCGCTCTGGCTGGCTGGTTTGCTCATCGAGAGCAGATCTCTGGGTATTCCCCTCGCGATCCGGTCCTATTGATCGACAATGACGGTGGCGAATTATCGGCGGTCGTCGCCGACCCCCTCACCCGTCGACTTCTCGCCTGCATGCCCCTGAGTTCGGGGCCCACTGACAACCCAGGCTGGGTGGTGGAGCGGCTGAAGGATCTCATCGCTACCGCCGCTGGCATGCTCCACCGGGAAGGAATCATTCGGGAAACCGACTGGCCGACCCTTTCTGCGGCCCTGCCCCGGGTGGTTGTCACCGGATCCGGACACAACCATCCAGACATTGCCTCCCTCATCCACTCACTGCTTCCGGCCGCCGATGTCATGCCGGATCCTCTGGTTGTTGATCCCTCGCACTGTGTCGTGCTGGGCCTTCAGCACCTGGAACAATTCGCCAAGTGGCGGGCCTGCTGGCCAACCAGCGAGATACTCATCTCTGAACCCGACGCCAAAGCAGGCGACCAAGTGATCGTGGTCGAGCGTGGCCAGGTCTTGTCCCGCCAGGATGAGTGCTACGTGGTCAAGCCCGGGGCCCAGCTTAGTTTCGGAACGATGTCGCATCCACTACGGCTGCGCTCAGGCTCAGTACAGGCATCAGCCCTCACCGTGCCGCCATCGGCCGGACCCCTTCCCCTTCTCCGTCTGCTCCCGGACGGTCGGCTCAGTATTCGGGGAGCAAAGGGAGTTCGCCCCCTCACCGTGCAACTGAACTGGCCCTGCCCCGGCACCCAGAATCACGAGATGAAACTCTCCACCGTTGGCCGACGGGCCGCCACCCTGATTCCGTAGTCCCCGCCTCCTACCAGACCCCGGACCCAGTCAGTCCCAGAGTATGTCGACGATGTCTAACCAGAGCCTGGTGGTGAGGCGAAGTGATTCGACATCGATTCGCTCATTGTGGCCGTGGAAGCGACGCATGAACTCCTCGACGTCCAGCCGTTTGCTTAGTAGCCCGGCGCCGTAGGCGACCGCTCCCGCCTCCCGGAAGAAACGACTGTCTGTTCCCCCCGTCACGATACTGGGAATGACCGTTGCGTCGGGATAGGCGGGTTTGGTTGCGCTCACCAGAGCCTCCCAAAGGGGGTTGTCGATGGGAGAGGCGGTCGAGGGATCATCCTGAATGATCTCGACCTCGACGTAGTCCATTGCTTCACCCAAGGCCGCCTGCAGGTGTGCGGTGACATCTTCGGGGGTCTCGCCCGGCAAGGTCCGGATGTCAACCTCGATAATCACCTCATCGGGAATAATGTTGGTCTTGAGGCCACCACCAATCACGTTGGGGCTGAAGGTGGTGTGCGAGCAAGCATGAGCGTTGCGAGCCATCTGGGGAGGCATCTCGGCCAGAGCTTCATCCAGACGGCCGGGATCAACAAGTTTGCGAGCCAACTCATCGGGTAAACCCATTGCTTTAACCCTGGCCCCCCAGAGCTCGTCTAGCTTTGGAGCAGGGCTGTAGCGGGCCAGCTTGCGGACGATGTCGGCCGACTTCACCAGTGCATTGTCGGTCTGATAAGGCATGGAACCGTGACCCGGGGTTCCCTTGACCTTGAGTCGGCGCCAGGCAACGCCTTTCTCAGCAGTGGTGATGAGCAGGGTTGTTCCGGCCGGACTCTGAAACGGGATACCGCCGAACTCGGTCAAGACGTAGTCACACTTCAGGGCGTCCCATTGGTCTCGGACCAGCTGTTCGGCTCCATGAGTTCCTCCTGCTTCCTCGTCGGCAACGGCAAAGTAGATGATGTCGCCCTTGTAACGCCTTCCCGAGGAGACCATGTGGCGAAATGCCACCGCCATGGAGGAGGTCAAGTTCAACATGTCGACCGCTCCCCGACCCCAGATTTCAGCCTCACCCGGAGTCGCTCCCGGGATTAGCTCACCGGCAAACGGATCGCGCTCCCAGCCGGCGAGAGAGACCGGAACCACATCGGTATGCCCCATGAGGCACAGGGCGGGTGCATCCGGGTCGGTTCCCTCCCAGCGTGCTACCAGCGAGGTGCGTCCGGGAGTCGGCTCGAAGATCTCAAAGTCGACTCCGGTCCCCTCCAGCTCATCACGCAGAAGCTTGGCCGAGCGTTCCTCGAAACCCGATTCGGGGGTGCCATCGTTGACACACTGGTTCCGGATGAGTGCTTGCAGCAGCTCGATCGTCTCGTTGGTGAGCCGGTCAAGGGTCGAGTCATCGATCATGACCCGACCCTACAGCAAGAGCCGGATTTGAAGCAGTTAGCGAGCGGCGAGAGCCTCAAGAAGCAGCGGCATGACCTTGTGTACGTCACCGACAATACCAAGATCGGCGATCCCAAAGATTGGGGCCTCGGGATCCTTGTTGATGGCAATGATGTTCTTGGAGCCCTTCATTCCAACCAGGTGCTGGGTTGCTCCGGAGATGCCACAGGCGATGTAGATATCGGGCTTCACGACCTTGCCGGTTTGCCCAACTTGCTGGGAGTACGGGACCCAGCCGGCATCAACGACGGCACGTGAAGCGCCAACGGCACCGCCCAAGGCCTTGGCCAGGTCGGTCACCATGGAGAACTTCTCGGACTCGCCAATGCCGCGACCGCCGGACACGACCACGCTCGCCTCGTCCAGCTTGGGTCCATCGGACTCTTCTGCAAAGCGATCGGTCACAACGGCACCAGCCGCTGACCCAAGATCGGGAACATCAAGTTCCTCCGTGTCGGCTTCGTCTCCGTCGGAGGCCTCCGCCGCGAAGGACTTTGGCCGGACAACAGCGATGAAAGGTCCTTCACCGGTGAACTTGGTTTTGATGTCGGTCGCTCCACCGAAGATAGAGGAGGTGCAAACCAAAGCATCGTCGTCGATCTCAAGGTCGACACAGTTGGAGATGATGGTCTTGTCGACCTTGACCGAAAGCCGGGCGGCAACATCGCGCCCGTCATAGCTGGTGCCAACCAGGATGGCGTCGGGGCCATCACCGTCTTCGACAGCCTCTGCGATAGCGGCCGCCACCGGCACTCCAACGAGGGCATCGTCCACGTCAACGCCGTAGACGGTTTCTGCTCCGTAGGCACCTACCGCCTCGGCAATATCATCGGCATCACCGGCATATACGCAGGCGACAGTGTCGGCAAGATCGCCTGCCTTGGTCAAGAGTGGTGGAGCTCACTTCGCCCTCGGTTTCCTCGGCGTATACCCAGATCGTGTCCAGAGTCATGATCAAATCACCTTCAGATTCTCGAGGAACTCCACAATTTTCATGTGGGCCTCACCGTCGTCTTCGATAATGTCGCCCGCTTCTCGCTTCGGAGCCTCGGTCACGTCAACAATTTCCTGTCCGGCGCCGGCCCAGCCAACCTGATCGGCGCTAAAGCCAAGATCGGCGGCCGTTTTCTCCTCGACCGGTTTGGACTTGGCGGCCATGATCCCCTTGAAGGAGGGGTAGCGAGGCTCGACCACACCAGCAGTGACGCTGATGACGGCGGGCATTGGACACTGGACACTGTCGTAGCCTGCATCGGTTTGGCGTTGCACCTTGATGCTTGACCCGTCGACTTCGATGGACTTGGCGAGAGTCACCGACGGGAGATCCAGCACGGCGGCGATCTGTTCCGGGACGGTTCCCGTGTAGCCGTCGGAACTCTCCGATCCG
>JAUTBV010009240.1:0-22574 GCA_032361325.1 Lepetodrilus fucensis | reverse complement strand
TATTAGTATGTTGTCTTGTATGACCACACTTGTCCTAGGGAGTAATTATAATGCTACAAAATCAGATGAATTCATGAAGGCTTCTCAATCTCCTGCTCTGTTATTAGTATGTTGTCTTGTATGACCACACTTGTCCTAGGGAGTAATTATAATGCTACAAAATCAGATGAATTCATGAAGGCTTCTCAATCTCCTGCTCTGTTATTAGTATGTTGTCTTGTATGACCACACTTGTCCTAGGGAGTAATTATAATGCTACAAAATCAGATGAATTCATGACCACACCTGGCTGGATCTCCACCTATGTTTCAGGACATCCTGAATGAGCTGATCGTGTACACACATGACGACAGCGAGGCGATGACGGACATGTTCACTCTGTACCTGACAGACGGCGACTACAATGACACCAAGTCACTCAACGTCATCATTGGACTGATCAATGACGAGACGCCCAGGATGACCATCAACAGAGGTCTTCGTGTACAGTCAGGTATTAGATACTGTCATTATAGATAGTAATTATACTCCCCAGGGAGTTGAGAAGTGACAGTGCGTGCACACAGATCCGGGAATAATAATGTGGCACTTTGAGCATACCTTTGTAGGTATCTCTGGTGCATTATAAATATTAATTAATAATATAAATTATTATTATCAAATATTAATATTGTTAAAATACAAACAGGTAGTTGTTAAATTACATCATTATTCATATTTTGTGACAATTGCCTTGTCTATCTATTATTTTGAATATGTAACTTGCCATACATTTATTTCAGTCAGCTGGTGTCTTGCATGGTGTTATTTTTAAACAACAACAACAATTTGATGCTATGTTTCCCCACAGTGTCGACAACCGCGATCAGGCCCCAGGTTCTCCGAGCCAGCGACATGGACAGCGATGACTCCACCATCATCTACACACTGCAGCGTGACCCCACCGCGGGCTTCCTGCTGTACAAGAATGGAGGGGCCCAGTACGGGCTATCAGCTCGGGGCAGAGCCAACACCTTCACGCAGAAGGACATTGATAGAGGTGGGAGCTTGTGATACAGAGTTTTGAAAGTGTAACTAATATTGCAAGGATGACATCTACATTGCCTATCTGGACATTGTTCCACAGGATAATCACCAACATAAAGAGAGCCATACCTTTGTGAAACAGGACCACTGCCGATCCTGGGATTCGAACCCGAATTGCTGGATTGTGAGTCCAACGCTCTACCAACTGAGCCAAAGGGGTAACCCTGCTGGGCAAGACCAGTAGGAGCATCTTATATCACACCAGGCTACACATATTATTGATGTCGTGTTGCAAGCATTCCATCACCCAGATTGATCATTATTGTGTATTAGGCACATCTCTTGGACTATTGTCACAGTTTCTGTACATCACATGTTCTGTGTTTCAGGCTACATCCTGTACACCCACCAGCCAGGTGATGACACTGGGAACATCATCTTCAAGTTCAAGCTGTCCGACCCTCAGGGAAACGATCTCATTGACCAGGACTTCCACATCACCGTCCTGGGTAGGAACTGATGCCAGCTTCTTATGAGAACAGTGTAGAAATAAGCCATCAACCCTCTCCATGCTGGACAACCAGATACCCCAAAGAACAGTGTCTGTGCCTAATCCAGTAGGGACAGGGTTAAAAGTTCCAGTATCCAGTGGTTCCTACCAACCTGTTATATTCCTGGATCCCAGCAAACATGTGCTCTCAAAGCAATTTAATAACATAAATTATGATAACATTGTAGAAATTGTCCATAGACTAGAGACTCCAGCATTTAGTGCTTCCTACCAATTTGTTATCACTGTATCGATCACTGTAACGATCACTGTATGACACAGTTATGACTCTAGGTATCGTTTCTTGAAGCTCTCATGTCTACTGTGACCATAAGGACTCTTGTAACATGGGGGATCATGCACTTACGAGAGCACTATGGTCTCATGGTGGATATGAGAGCTTTGAGAAACAATGCTCTGATCTTGTAGCACTACCATTACTCCATAGTACTAGCTTCTGTTGTTATTATTTGACTATCTCACTGAAAGTCAATGTTTTCGTACAGAGGACCGAATTCCACCGATTGAGCTGGTCAACAAGGAGCTGATGGTGACAGAGGGACGCAGACAGAAGATCACGACAGCGTACCTCTCCTTTAACGACGTCGACTCAGAGCCAGGCAGTCTACGTTATACCGTGTTCGAGGGACCCAAGCTTGGACATATAGAATTGACTAGCCATCCAGGTCAGTAATTTTAACTATAGTAATGATTGACCAACCAGGTAACTTTCACAATAGAATCTAATTAGGTAACCTTAACCATTCTATTGAAGTGATTGGAAAACCAGATAATCTTATCTATAGAACTAAATGGCCAATCAGGTAATCTCAACAGTGTAGTCGAAAGTTAAGAGTTTCGTGACAATACAACAGTGCTATTCCCCACAAGAAAAACTTGAATTTTGTAATAGTACCTAAGGACTAGGAACCCTATGAGCATCAGTACAGTAGAAGGTGAGAGTTCTATGACTTGCAGCTAATAGCCCAGTCCTACATCAGTGTTCTAACTTCTATCCCACACAGACGTCCCAGTGACAGAGTTCACACAGGCTGACCTGGCCGCTAACAGCGTCGTCTACGTCCACACCAGTCGCCGCGAGGTCTACATGGACCGCTTCTCCTTCTCTGTCAGTGATGGCGCCAACACCGTACGTATCTTGTAGTCAGTGTTCTCAGTGCACGATAAGACTGCACTGTAGCCACTACCATTGTGTTCAGGTCCATGTAACATTCCACAAAGAGCCATCACAGTGTTCCTCATTGTATAATAACATTGCAATGCAGTTACCATCCTGCAAAATTGTAGCTGATCATAGTTTTAGTAACGTACTGAACAACCATGATCTGTGGCCTGTAAGTGGTGACTTTGAAACGTGTCATGAAACATTCCAGATTGTGAAGACGTTCTACCTGACCATCTCCCCAGTGGACAATGCCCTGCCCATGGTGATGAACCACGGTCTGACCGTACAGGAAGGGGTCCGGAGACTCATCACAGAGTTTGACCTCAGAGCAACAGACAGGGACACTCAGGTATGTAGTACAGTAGCACATATAGGCCAAATGCGTAACCCCACTAGCTGAGAGCATCAGACTCATCATATATCATACAGGGAGTTGAGAAGGAATTAAGGGCACACATTTACTGGGGTAATACTGTAATACTATGAGCATACTATTGAGTGTGGATTTACTGCAGTATAAATGTTCACATTATTATTATCATCATCATCATCATTGTTATTTTATTACTATTATTATTATTATCAAATCTAAGACTCTACTGACTTATAGGCCAAAGGGTTAACCCTGCTGGTTGAGAGCAGTAGGCACATGCTATATCATGCATGGCTACACAGCAGTATTGGAATTATCTGTAAAACAACATCTACTTGTGTCTCCAGGAGAAGCAGGTGATGTTCCAGATCGTGCAGCCTCCAGTGCACGGTACAGTGGACATGTCGGTGGAGCATGACGACTTCACGGCCACCGACAGCTTCAGCATGGAAGACATCTATGAGAACAGAGTCAGCTACAAGCACGACGGCACCGAAACCGCGGACGACAACTTCTCCTTTGTTGTCAGTGACGGCACCAACGATTTGTTCCTGGTGCAGAATGACGAGGCTGGACATACTGAACCTGTGAGGTATCCTCAGGTAAGAGCATCTTAAAGAGACAATGCTTTCAATAATTTGGGTATCCTTTGATGAAGCTTTCATAGCCACTATGAGACCACGTTCCTCTAATAAATGTTCTTGATGGCTACATATGAGATCACTTACCAGAGGTTGTACTGATCTTATATATCATAGTCCAAGTAGAAATGAGCTTTTTACTAGTAAATAAATATGAAATACAGGATATTTCATGCACCATCAGAGCATCACAACAGTATTCAGTCAATTATCAATGAAAGTACATTTTATCATAACATATATATATATGAAGTTTAGAATAGTTCATGACTGTCATGACCTTGACATTTCAGGACTTTGTGATCAGCGTTCAGCCGATGGATGACGGAAGTCCTATTCTGGAGGTCAACCTGGGTCTGCAGTTCCTGGAGTCCACGGGGTCTGAGGTCTTCAACCTGATCACTCAGAGAGAACTGCGGTCAGCCGACGAGGACTCACAGTCTGATAACATCGTCTATGTCATCAAGAGGTCCCCAAAACATGGCCGCCTGGAGTTTGTGGGCAATCCTGGCAGAGGCTTGGGTTCCTTCACACAGAGTGAGTTCATGATGCTCTAGAAATGTTTGTTGAATGAAATAAGAAAATTGGTTGTTCAATAAAATTTTAAAAAAGGAGAGGATCATCATAAAAAGATATAAACTGTTTTCTTTGCAGAGGATCTGAACAAAAGCCAAGTAAAGTATGTCCTGACAGATCTCAGTGCAACTCAAGACAGTTTCACCTTTGACCTGATGGACTCCAAGCCCAATGTTGTGCCAGGGAATGAGTTCCACATCATGTGGTCCTCCATCAGCTTTGACAGCGCCTCCATGAACGTATCTGAGACTGAGGGCGTCATCCAGGTCCCCGTCATCAGGACTGGCAACCTCAAACAGGTCAACTATTTATAAATATACACGCTTTATATGTACATGTACAAACACTATTAATGGAAAACATAAAAATGTATCAAGTACAAGTACTCATGGAAAACCATTTCATGAATGTCTCATTATTGTCTTCTTTATGTAGTGTTTACTTTTCTTCTGTTTTGCAGTACTCCATTGTAACCTGTAGAACAGTCCCAGGGACAGCCACATCAGTGCTGGTAGGAGCACAGCCAGGACAGAAGGACTTCATTGCACATTCTGGACAGGTCAGTATCATGAGTATAGCTTGATGAAATACAACACAGTCAAACATTCTCTTGATTTGAGTGGCATTGATGAAGCATTACTGCTCATATTCTTTCACCACCTGTTTCTACTAAACTAATGGGATCACTATCCTTCTAGTTAGCAGCCCTCAGCTACCTGGGCAACTCATCCTTGTACATTGAAGCATGGCTCATTTCTTGATTGCATTTGTCTTCTTACTTCATTGTCTTTGTCTTCTTACCTCAGTGTCTTTGTCTTCTTACCTCAGTGTCTTTGTCTTCTATCACAGGTTCAGTTTGATGAATGGCAAGACAGGAAGACCTGCACTATCATCATCAATGACGACTCCTTCTTCGAGGGTCCAGAGACATTCTACATTGAGCTGATGAGTCCCATGTACGCTCTGCTGGGAGACCATGCCAAGATGGCCGTCACTGTGGTGGACACTGAGGATGGTAAGACACTCCAGGAAATCTAATTGCAAACTGTCTTGGTATGGCTTGAATAGGTTATTAGTCCTCCTATAAATATGGGGGAATTCTTATTTGATAAGGATGTATACTTCAAATAATACCTATCAAGTGTTTTCAATTCTTTTCAGAACCTACCATCCAGTTTAAGAAGAGCCTGTACCTTGTCGATGAAAGTAATGTCTACATAATGGCCACCCTCACAAGAACAGGTACATTACTTCCATCATCTAGTATTCATAGTACTCTGACCAAGAGTAGTTTAAAATGAATCTCCCTGAAAATGTGACAATATATAATCACTGAAAACCATTTTTGGAATCTGTTGCATGGAATGATTATATCACCATGAGAGTTATAGCAACCTATACAAGTACGATTGTACCATGTGTATTTATCCTTGCTTCATAAATACTCTCTGTCTTACTGAGATGATGATGATGATGATGATGATGATAAGATGATGATGATGGTGGTGGTGGTGGTGGTGATTATGATGATTTATGATGATTAATGATGATGGTGGTGGTGATGATGATTGATGCTGATGATGATTTATGATGATGATGATTGATGGTGATGATGATGATGGTGATGATGATGATGATGATGGTGTACCTCCAGGTGACCTGAGTCCCACAGTGTCTGTGATATGCTACACCACATCTCTCACGGCCTCCGGCAGTCGGCTGTCTACCTTGGAGTCTGGGTCTGACTACATTTCACGCGGACACACTAATGCTTACAGAGTTGTCTTCCCTTCAGGGGTCACCGAGGCAACATGTGATGTGAAGGTAATGCAATTATAATGCTAGATAATTCTTGACAATAATTTATGTATAATTTTTAATTATGTGGGCTAGTCAAATTGGTGGGATTCACTGTAAATTAAATTTATTTCAAGATAGTTCTTGCTTGAATTTTTTATTTTATATTCATGCAAATAGATAATTTAGGTTTCATGTGTCACATTTCTTAGTTATAAACGCAGATTGTGATGACTTTAAGACACATTCACCATTTAAATCACATGATGATCATCGTCCCATCAGATTATTGACGACAGTGAGAGTGAGACGTCGGAGCAGTTTGAGCTGGGTCTGATGGAGCCGTCTATGCCAGCAGCTCTGGGCTCTCTCACCAAGGCTAATGTCCTCATTGAAGGCCCTAATGATGGTGAGCTAACTAACTAGCATGTACAGTCATCTGACCAGAATTTGAATATGAACATTAATAATGGTCATTTGAGTTAATAACAAATTATTCACTCGTCAGTGATGCAATTCAGTGAAGAATTGGAATGTAATAATCTGACAAACCTATTTTAACATAAGATGGTAGATGACTTTGGATTTATGTAGCAGGATGAGGAAACACACTATGGACTGATCAAAGTTGTAACTCCTAGGAGCATCTATGTCTCACCCGAGTTTCTGTGTTTCCAGAGTCTGTAGTGTACCTGTCCAAGCCATCCTATGGGTTTGCGGAGAATGCTGGCAATGTGGAGGTGGAGGTGGAGAGATCTGGAACTGATCTGAGTCACTCCACCACCGTTTGGTGTGCCACCCGTCTGTCCCGCCCACCCTCAGCCACGCCTGGACAAGACTACGTCCCCACCTCCAGTCAGATCACCTTCGGACCCGGACAGATTGCTCAGGTCAGATGCTGCTTCATGTACTGCTATTTCTCATCACTGTCTCTCTACCATTAGTTTGTAGTCTTGTTGGATGATCGTCATGTATGGGTGAAAGATTGTCACTGTGACATAAAACAATAAAATAGTAATTCACTTGTTGGATGAGGGTAATAATTACACTTTATTTGTTAACAGGAAGTAACAAAATAAGGATCTAAGTATTATTTCTTGAAGCTATCGTATAATACTACAATATGCTAGATAGATTTTATTTCCTTCAATTTTCTCCTCTCTCTGGTGTTGTCCTCACTGTACATTTCCTCTTCAGAAATGTCAGCTTACCATCCTGGATGATGACTTTGACCCACGTCTGGAGGGCAACGAGACGTTTGTTGTGTTCCTCAGTTCAGCCATGGGCAGCAGTATGGCTGAACCATACTTCTCTACAGTCGTCATCACAGACAAGAAGCTGGACAGTAAGCACTGATTCAAACCAGAAACACACTTGCCATTGCTTTCAAAGTGCTACCTATCTCTTCGCACACAGACATGGTCATAAAGTTTCAAATAACCATACATCAAATCAAATAGAACAAATTTGATATCTTCTATGTCTTATGCTATTACCATTGCTTCCAGTTCCCAGGATGACGTTTGTGAAGGACCACTACACTGTGGATGAGAAGGACAAGAGTGTCAATGTCAGCATACACAGAACTGGTGACCTGAGTCACACCTCGTCTGTCATCTGCTACACACGTCAGAAGTCCGCCCAGGTGATGATGGACTACAATGAGAGGACTCTAACCAACTCCTCCAGGGTCACCTTCAAGGCTGGAGACAGGGTGAGTTGAAGACTTTGTGTCATCAGCAGGGAATCAAAGAATGTCTGTACCTGGCATCTTTGTCAGGGTTACTTTCAAGGTTGGATAAAGGACATGTAATTTTGGATTCTTTGAGATTCCTGTAATCTTGGATTCTTTGAGAGTTCTTGTAATCTTGGATTTTTGGAGAATTCTTGTAATCTTGGATTCTTGGAGAATTCTTGTAATCTTGGATTCTTGGAGTTCTTGGAACCTTAGACATACATATTTGTGTTCCAGACAAAGAACTGTAGCAATGGTATTGTTTATGATTCTGAATTTTCGATTACAATAATTAAAATCTTTGGAGAATTCTTGAAATCTTGGAGTTCTTGGAATCTTAAAGACTTGAATATTTGTGTTCCAGATAAAGAACTGCACTGTAGGTATCGTGGATGATTCTTCGTTCGAGCCCGAGGAGGACTTCCTGTTGAAGCTGAAGGAACCATCCGGGAGTGCGGAGTGTCAGGCAGAACTCGGGGAGATGGTGGAGACTGTCATCACCATCACTAACCACGACGATGGTGGGTACCTTACCACCTTGCTCCATTTACTTTAACATTGGTTGGATGAGGGTAATATTCAAAAAGTGACCCATGAAAGTCAAGACTGATAGATTTCTATACTTTCATGTGTAGATTGTCGTCAGTAACAGGCCTGGACAGACTACAGTGAACACTTCCATGAAGTTCTTGTATTCACTATCTATGCCTCTTGTAAGTGATCTTGATCTCTATAATACAACACCACTTACAAGAAGATTATCATTGATTATGATTTCATAGAAGATATCATGTAATAATACATGTAATAATACAGTCTTGGTCAACAGGCATTTTTATACTTGTACTTCTGATTTTTATACTTGTACTTCTTATGACAATCGTCGCAAATGGGTGAAAAATTCCCGCAGCGATGTTAAACTCCATATTCACTAACTCACTCTTATGACAAGTCATATTTGATGAATGATTTGAAGTTTGATGAGATACCTCTTGATCGACATTGTGGACCTCCTAATTACAGTTCCGACACTCCAATTTGAGGAGGCAGCATACAGTGTCCACGAGCCCAGTGTCGGGGAGCAGATCAGCCCGGTGACGGTCAGGGTGGTGAGGTCTGGCGACGTGGACCAGCTGTCCAGTGTCCGGTGCAGCACCAGGGACGGCTCGGCGCAGTCAGGGATGGACTACAACCCTAAGAGCATGATCCTGGAATTCCTCCCAGGTGGGTCTTCTTGTCCATGTGCTGATGTAGCCAGGATGATGGGCTCTGTCCAGTGCTGATACCAGCATGGAAACAATTGAAGTGATATACAGAACTTTCCTAATTTGTCAGGACTGCATCCAAATAGAAACAGTAGAGAAATAATTCTTTCTCATCTTAATAATATGATATTAATTCTTTAAAAAATATCATTATTCTGACAATGATGATGATGACAATGATGATGGTTATGATGATGATGATGATGATAATGATGATTATAATAATGATGATGATGATGTTGATGAGGAGGAGGAAGCAGAGGAGGAGGTAGAGGCAGAGGGCAGAAGGTGGGAACAGGAGAAGTAAAAGAAGAAGAATTATGATAGGCTACAGTTCAAACATAAGGTTTACTCATGCCATGCTAGACATTCAGGCTTGTGCTGTTTGTTCCCAGGTGTGAAAGAGGTGGACTTTGTGGTGGATGTTTTGTACAACAGTGACATCGAGTGGCACGAGTCCTTCAGCTTGTTACTGGGGCCAGAGGATCCTGAGGGAGCTATGCTAGGACCCAATAAAATGGCCACCATCACCATCCTGGACAACGAAGTGTCCGGCAGCATTATCCTTCCTGCTTCACCCGTGGTAAGTTTTTGTCACTGCATTGTTTTATAAAATACATTTCTAAGATATTCTAAATACAATTATTGATTTTTCAATATATTTTGTAGCAATAAGTGACAATTCAGAAAATATATTCCAACTCTCTAACATCTAGCAGTTACTGAATCTTATTGGATTTTGTTTCAGGTTGTGTCACTGTTGAACTATGATGACACTGAACTAGGCACTAATGTCAAGCCATCACCAGGATATCCACTTGTCTGTGTTTCTGTAAGTTATACTCCTTCTTGTGTCGACCATGCATTCCAATAACATCAGTTAGCCTTACGTTCAAACTATCTCCTTCATGTTCCAATAATAAAATTGAGAGTTATTTTTTACATGAAAATAATATCTATGTGCATTATAACCTGTCCATTATGTTTCCCCATTACTTTCAAATGATATCCTTCATGTTCCAATAATAAATTATGAAATATATTTGACAGGAAAATAGTCTCTATAAGCAGTATTTATATACGCTATCCATTCTGTTCTCCCAGCCATGTGACGAGCACTACCCAACGTTCACCAAGACCCACACCCTGTGTCTGGAAGCCGGTATCAACCAGACCAGCATCACCTACAGCTGGGAGGTGGCGCTGCCGGAGGACGAGGGGGGATCCCGACCCCCCTTCATGCAGGTCTCTGACCCCACCCTCTACACCAGCGTCAACAAGATCGTCCTCGACAGCATCTACTTCCGGCCAAGGTTCCAGGTGCGATGCGTTGCCCAGCCCAGACACGAGAACGGAAACCCTGGAGTTCCTCTGAAAAGCCGACCGGTTACGATAGGACACGACAATGGTATTTGTAAGTCTCCAGCATTCGGGAGCAATCCATACAGCTACCAAGCTCAGTCGTTCTTGGCGCATTTAGAGTATGCAGGACCAGATGATTTTGACCATCCCAACACGATCCACATCTCGGTTAAGATTCCTCATCAAGATGGCATGTTGCCGCTGATTTCGACTTTCCCACTGCACAACTTGAGGTACCTCTTAGCCGAGCCTATCTACAGGCAACAACATGTCTGCTCAAACATCATCACAGCCAAGGAAAGGGCACCGCTGATAGACGAAGGGTTCTTTGATGGTAAGTTGGGCGACACCCTCCCCTATGGTCCTGGGCACAGATTCCCGTACCAATTTGATGACGAACTCCGAGAAGAGAAAACCCTTTCTCTCTACAAACACCTCAACCTGAAGAGCTGTATTTGGACATTTGATGCCTGGTATCACATGACGGACCTGGTGGACATCTGCGGAGGTCGTATCGTGTCGGACTTCCAGGTTAAAGACACGGGACAGTCTCATCTGACGGTCCGAGTTCCGCTGTATGTGTCGTACCTCTACGCCACAGCCCCCGTAGGCTGGGGATCTCTGGAACACAGGACTGAGATGGAGTTCTCCTTCTACTACGACACCATCCTGTGGAAGACGGGTCTGGAGACTGAGGGAACTCTAGGAGGAAAGCTGCAGATCAAGAGGATTCTCATAGGAACCGACGGCAAGCTGGTCATCGACTTCAGAACCACGGCCAAGTTCAGGGGTGAGCTTTAATGTTATAGTTTCCTCCATATGATGTCAAAGTACTAATATAAGTCCCATCATGATGCCCACCAACTGTGTTATCAGTTAACCCTCTGTCTTCTGGATTAGTCACAGCCACTGCTCTTTAGAGCATCTCTGGTTGCCTTCAGCATGAAGAGGGTTAAAGACATCATTGTGATCTCTTTGAGAGTAAATGTTTTGGGTCTCACTCAATAGCTATGCGAGTCATAACTATAGATACATGTATAACTAGCTAAGACTCATTCTAAGGATGTTATGTTGGTACATGCAAGAGAACATATTTTATGAAAGATTGAACTATTTATGTTTCAGGTCAGTATGTATTGAAGCACAACACACTGCCTGGTCTGAGCAGCATGATTAAGCCACCATCCAGTCTGTCCATAGGATTTGACCTTGACCTTATCTGGAGCCAGCAGACGTTTGACAGTCCACACCAGCTGTGGAGAGCTACGAGCAACTTTAACCTAAAGGTATGTACATGTTTAACTTCTATACACTACTCTTTGAATTGCCATCCTAGTGAAGAAATGCATCAGTTTATATATTGTAAAAGGTAGAGGACTACTATAAACATGTGTTCTATCCATTTCAGGACTACACTGGAGTTTATCACATACAGCTGATCCCCTGTACTGTGAAGGCCACACAGAAATACACAAAGACGAATCCTCTACCTTGCATTGCTTCACAACCACAAAGGTTTGTCTTGGCAACATCATCAAAATAAAATAATAAAAACTAGCTTAGTTTGAGGTGTTTGGTATTATATGGTTAAACTCTACACCTTCGTCCATGCTGTGGACTTCACCTGTGTTGTGTTATGCTTCAGGTTTGAGGTGCCCATCGCGTTCCAGCAGACGAACCGCCCAGTGCCGGTGGTGTACTCACTCAACACAGAGTTCCAGCTCACCAACAACCTGAAGATGTTCCTCCTGCCGCCCAACTCCACAGCCGCAACAGACGATGACTGGGACTTCAATGGAGCCTTCTCTCCTGGTGAGTGGACAGCTTCTGATACTCAGTGTGCCCTTCATGATCTGCATTACATACTGTTATCAGGACAGTGAGGTTTCAGTTCATCATTTAAACCCTGTTGAAGCTTCACATTCATCTATAATCAGTTTGTACCTGTACCTTAACTATGCCAGCTGAACTAGCATCAGAATATTGTATAACTATGTAAATAACTATGTATGTAATGCATTAAGGGACAAGGCCTGTTACTGAACAATCCTCTGTCTCTGTAACTTTGTTCAGCCATTTGTTTTTACTAAAGAGGTAATGAATTATTTGTTGTAGGTCAGAAAATCTTTGGCAGAATCCTGTGGAGTCCTGAACAAGACTTGAAAACTGCCTACAAAATGGTGATAGAAAAAGTATACCTATGTACAGGTAAGGCGTAGAAGCTAATATAAGCATACTGTATGAGAATTGTCAATGAGACTATTGTATCTATGTCTACATAGAATTATATATACTCATCATGATACCTCAAATATTGGCCAACAAATAATTCAAATAGATTATATATGTTTACTGACCATGCAAAAAGGTCCTTAGATAAATTGACATTGATGATTGATGGTGATGTATTTTTATGGTTTTCAGGCAGCAATGGCTACATTCCGACCTATGACCCGACAGGAGAGGAGTACAATGAAGGACCTCAGTTTGGATGCATGCAGCCCACTCCTAGAATACTGCATAGGTTCCTTGTGCTGGTGGGTGGACCCAATGTCCCCTGTGATAATACATCTATGTGTACACATATTGGTGGAGATTTGCTTATCGAGATCTGTAGGACTTGATTGAATTAGTGGTTTTGCAAATACAAAATATTTTCATAAATTTAGGAGTTAATGAGTGAATGTATTGTTGCTTTGTGTTGCTACAGTTCACTCGCTCCAAAATATAAGATAACATTTCTTGAATAATGGCCTTGATCTTGACAATTATATCTGATAGTCATGTCAAGACTTATTACAATTTGGTGTAATGCTAAACATGAAGGAAAAACAAATGATTGTCTGCCCTTGTAATGGATTCTCGTACTGCAGTGCAATATCATGGTATGATGTATATCCTCTAGGACCGTGGCAATCCCGAGGCAGCCCACAGAGACTTCCACGACATACCATTTGAGGCTGAGCTGGCAACTGAGAACCCAGACTACGAGCTACTGAGTCACATGCCAGGAGTAGACGGCTTCGCCATGAGTGTGGACCCATTATATAAGGCAAGCTGTTTTATCCTTTATCACTAAATATGCTCATAAATGTATCTTCAATGGACCTTTCAATTTCATATAGAACTTTCATATAACATAAGGTGAACAAATATTTTGATAACAATGTCAATGAAAGTATTCTGTCATAGTAGCGTTTTTAATAAATTGATTGATTTAGTGCTTTACCTCACAGTGGAAATATTTCACCCATACACAATGACTAGTAGCAGAGTATCAGGTAATGTATACTTGACAAAGATTACAATTTATTTTAAACATATTTCTTATTTTAATTTTTATATAAATCTGCTTCTATTTCCCTCCAGGTGGATTCTGGTCACCAGTGGTACCTACAAGTTATTTACGTGATCGGTCCTTCGGATAAACTTCGGAGACGTTTCCGGCGATCGGTCATACATCACTTCGCCAAACGAGCGGCATCAGACGCAAGTGACAGTTACGATGCACCGAGGAACGGCACCAACATGAGATTGCTTCACCTACAGTTAAATAACGAAACCTCGGAATCAAAAACTCCATTCCCGCTAGTTGTTCACGTCGCACTTCCTGCGGCACTCGGCGGACTCGTAATAGTCATCATCGTGTTAGTGATAATAATTCTAGTGATACGTCGACGAAGGAGGAAGAAGAAAGAGCCTCCTGTGAAACCCAACAACTTAGTGACAATAGTAGACAATAGTAGCACCACGCTCACCACCAACCGGTGGAAGGGCTCGCGGCGAAGTTTAAAACTATCAGACTCTAGGAGAAATATAAATACTCTGGACGAGAAATCGAACTTAATGAAAGCTAAGGAAGTGAATATCAAGGTTATTCACGGGAAGAATGTGGACACAGGAACAGAGGTCTGATTGACAGATGAAAACGTAGGAAAATAATAGATAACCGAGTCATTGTGTGGAAAATAACTCCTACATGCGTATGTGTCAAAACAATAAAGATGAAATTTGCTGTATCTAGGTGACAAAACCAAATGTTTTCACTCTCTGTGTGCTTCATATGGAATTGGAGGGAAATGGATGGTTGCTATTTAGTAACAGAAGAGCTATTCGTGGAATGACAATGTGTTACTGAGTATTATCACCAATTTATTCATTGCATTCATAGGATTTGTATCAACACATATCTCATCTACCTATGCTATGCTGCCTTTCTCAAAACAATGTGTAACTTATTACATCAAACTGTCTGTGCCTTACAATTTACCTTCATGCATTTATCTCCCTTTGTCTTCAGTAATCAGGCTTGCGTTCAAGGAAAATGTTGGCGATTGCTCGTGAATCCTCCGAGGCATCCGTGGTGAGCGTTTGCCGATATTCAACACTCTACCTAGTTTGTCTTGAGGCTTACTCGCCACTGTTTACATGCATTTGTCAGTGTTAGTGAATATTCATGAACGTTTACGAGCAATCACAAGATTTCTCAATTGTCTGATGTAACTCGTGCATTATTTGTTCGTGCAATTAAGCCAAATACACAATGTTGTGCATTCATACCTTTGTATACTTTATAATGGCATAACTGTGACGTTTGTAATCTATACGGTCGTATTTATGTTTTACATCATGATGCTATATAGTGTCTGTATTGGAAATATGTGAAAAATTACATTTTTAAAAATGTTTTTCATTTTTGTTCTTCCCAAGACAATTCCAAATACTGATCTATTACATTAATATTCATATTTTGATAAACTCTATACATCTGTGCATATCTGTATATTCTGTAGTAATCTGTATGGAACATTGTACATTATTCAAAGTAAAGTTTCTACTTTTGTACATCTAGGTATTATTTATATAAACGCTGTTGTGTACATTGTGTATATCAAGTCGTCCGTTATTTGTATATATGGAAAAGAAGTGATGTTTTGATATAAAAATTACTTGTGAGCTACGCAAGAGAAGAATAGTATGAAATAGATGTAATGTATGAATGGACTGACTGACTGAAAATGTCTGAGATAACTTAATGAAACGTGCTTCCATATTTGTTATTTTGTATTTGTACTCATCTTTATGTATATTATCTGGTGTTTGTGACACTGAAACTGCAAGTAATCAAATACTAGTATTACATATGTATTGCTTTTATGTATTGCATATGTACTGCATTCATCATATGAAGACTTTATTATACACATATTTTTTACAATTTCTGTAAATTGAACCAGTATCAAAGAGTTGTCTCCCATAACTGAATACAACTACCACACTATGCAAGAATCTCTTGGCCTGTCCTTCACAAAAGGGTTGCACTGTAGTTAGGGCATAAATCAGGACGTATACTATAGCATGAAATAACGTAACCCTAGATTGACTCCAGCATAAATGGTATGGCCCTTTCATGAAATGCAGACCAGGGCCCCGAGATTATGAAACTTTTCTGAGTACAATTTCATGCTCAACTTGAAGTTTTGTTCATAAAACATCATGTAAATTTTGAGCTTGAGCATGAAATCATACTCAAAACGTACCGTAATCTCGGGGCCAGGCGATGAAGACACAGACAAATCTACCTCCATTGTATGCCACTCATCAGTATTCCTGTGAATACATCTTCATCCGATCCGTCGAATCTCTGTACCATCGACTACTAGTATGTATTTATGTACATAGTAGTTGCATAGTTTGATTGAGTGAAAGGAGACAGCTTTTGATATAATGAATTACTTGCTTTACAATTGGTCAATTTATATTCCTATTTATATTAAGATATCTAAGCTCTTGCCCAGAAGCTAAATGTATGTAGCAGGGCGTCATTGAAACAGGACCATGTTGATCCTGAGATTTAAACCATTGTCTGGATTGTGAATCAAACACTCTACCAGCTTTGCCAAAGGGGTATCCTAATGCTAGCCGTACACTGTTTCCACCGATCGCAGGCAATTCAAAAAACGAATCGCAGGTAATCTTGTCGCAGCGACTGACTACGACTGACCAATCGTAGTACTGAATTTTGTCATGTGATAACACAATAAAAAGTAAACAGTGACTACTAGCGATTGGCGTCGCAGCGACTGTTCCCAAGAACTTAAAATCCAGTCGCATTGCAGTTAGTCGCAGCAGTGTATTGACTAGCATAACTGGCCAAGACCAGTACCAGCATTCTATGTCAAAACATGGCAGCATTTCAAGTCATTTGCTAATAGGCCGAGATATGAATGGTGTTACCAATTGTTGTAGCAAATTTGTCATTGATATCAGTAAATCTATTTTCCATATTGTGAAGCAATCATTTTTGTATTCATTTATGAATAGTTGCTATGCAATCTCTACCTTCTATGATCAACTTGTATTTTGTGAGTGAGGTATGAATGCAGCCTTGATTTAGATCAGCCTCGATATCTTCAAGTGTTTAGCTCGTAAATCTACATATAATACCCATGGACTCAAGCTTTCTATATAAATTAACATCTGTGTTCATAATTTCTATTGACATTTTCAAATCAATAACATATATCTATAAGGATTAAAAAGAAATAATCACACCATTTAAAATATTTTAAATAGTATATATTGTTCTAAATTATATGGCTTTCTGGAAAGGAAAATATTTTAATACTATTTATACCATATTGATAATTAGTTGGTACTTAGTTAATGTATGCATTATGGTTTATCTACAGAAGCTGATAATTTTCAACAAGACAACTCTGCTCTGTCCAGAAGTATTATGTGTATGTTCTTGTGAGTTATCTCCCTGGAATGGAGGCTGTATTTAGACACATACTGGTAATACTCAGCTGTAATGTTCTGCACAGTGCATGCTGGGCATGTCGTACATGGATCTGTGTATGTACTGGTAAAGTGACATAACAATCAGCATAATAATAAAGCTAAAAATATTACATGTATGTTGCTGTTCCGTGTTATTTATATACCTCGCCTTGGTTACATTCTGCAGAAATACATGCGATTACAGATTGTCCATCAAGAATCAAGAACTACTCCAAAATGACCATAAATATCTGATATTATGACTTTAAAACCACAAGCATTACTGAAAGTAAATATGTCAAAGATATACCAACCTATTTGTAGAATTTAATATTCTACATGCACTTAGAGATAGTACATGCATGTTGTAAACATAATCTGAATTCAACAATAAGAAAAGTCTATATTTGTTGAAAATTTAATTAATAAATGCTCTCTGGTACACTTGCTGGATGATTTCGACAATGCACCCTTCTCTCTTGCCTGCAGCATCGTCAGTCCTCGAACACGATGTGTTTCCTCTCCTCCAACACCTGGGCATTGTGTCTGTGTGCCTTCTCTATCAGCTGTGTACAAAGAATATAGAGGCTAGAGTATCAGCTGTACAAGGAATATAGAGGCTAGAGTATCAGCTGTACAAGGAATATAGAGGCTAGAGTATCAGCTGTACAGGGAATATAGAGGCATAATTCTGACACCGGAATATTTGAAGCAATACAAAATAACACTATAATTACATTACTTTACATGAAACAAGGATAGATTTGTGCAAAACAAACTGACACCAACCTTCTGTGTTCCACGTTTCTTGACTCTCTTCGTGTTGTTGAATTTGTCTTTTCGGTCTGATTTTAGTTTGTCCCAATATTCCTTTTCACTGTCACCTAAAAATAGAACACACCACATATACAGACCAAAAAAACAACAACATAAAATACAAAATTCCATTATATTTGAAATATTTGGGACATATTTTCTAGAAAAGTAGATTAGGCCATACCTATATCTCAGATGCATTATGAGTAGGCAATGCGTAATATTCATATATTGCCTGTTAAGTGTCAGTTACATTCCATGAAGTAGTAATGAAACTGCTGTTCTACAGGACCCAATTGCTCATGAAACTACTGATCTAATGGACCCAATTGCTCACCCTCTAGCAGACAGAAGGTGTAGTCGTCCAGCATGAGATCTTTCATCTCTTTGGCACTCTCGCTGTCGTTACATCGGATGTGACCAGCCTTGGACTCATCCTTGATGTCAAAGTACGCAACGTTGAGGTCACTAGGCAAGGTCTCCTACAACACAGACATTATACATATGAAGACAAGAAGTAGTGGTGCACAATTCACTGTTTGATATTACCAGACCCAATGTTGGCAAATGATTTTATTGTTATTACTTTTAAATATTAATGATAAAACAATTACAAGTTTCAAGACCTTCATGTAAAGAGATACCAGCATGTCAATTGAAATATTATACATGCCAGTTATTTAGGAGCAAAACGAGGTGGAGTTGGCAATGATTCAGAAAAGTACATGCATTCTATAAATTTAATATTTCCCAACATGTAGAAATCCATGCTCACCTTCAAAGTTCTCCTGTTCATGGGGTTGTTGCAGGTGACATGAACAATGACTCCAGTCACAAACTCTATTTCATGTTTGCTGCTGCCTGTCTTCTTGTCTGTAAGCATCACAAATATTTTAAGGCAACATTCACCAAAAGCAGAAATTAAACAAAAAATACTTTGAGAAGGAAGAGAGTAACTTCTGAACAATATTTTGCAAGTTGCAATACGTTTGTTAAGGAATTACATACTTACTAAATTTAATTAGGGACATATAATCTATAATTTTGATTACCAAGTTGGTTGTTATTGTCATGCACCAGCAAAATTCAAAGACAAAATAAAAACCACAAGGAATAGGATCTTCATTATTTATAGCAAGAAAGAATGTGTAGAAATTAATACACATATAAAGAGAATTCGCTACGTTTTCCATTGTGTTCCATGTGAACTTCTTCCGCCTTCTCCTGCTTCTGTTGGTGTAGCGTCTGCTTCATGGCGGCCATGTTGGCCTTCTGTAGACTCAGGTACTCTGTCCGCAGTTTCAGCCACTCCTGTCTGTAAACAATGACACTAACGGTGTGGTGATAGTACTAAGTATATCCATAGATAAAATGAATTAGTGAGTTTCAATCTTGAAGTATCAGGGTGCTTCCCGACACACCATCTGAAGCAATTGTAAACAAGTTGATCTATGGATAGTATGCAAAATGTCTAAATCTTCTTAGTAGTATACCTACAGGTTTTCATTTGGAATAATAAAATAATAATAATAATAATAATAATAATAATAATAATAATAATAACAACAATAATAATAATAATAATAATCAGTGTTAAAGTTATAAGAATGTCATCTCACTTTGTAATGACCCTGAGTTGAGGCAAAGGTACATCTTTCTTCTCCTTGTGCTTCTGCTTCTTCTTCTTCTTCCTCTTCCTTTTCTTCTTCCCAGAGTCTGTACTGACCTTTGACCCCACTCCACTGTCATCAGTCTTGCTGACCTTAGCTTGAGGAACAGCGAAGTCTGCACTCTCGTGACTGTCTGACGCTCGCTTCCTCTTGTTTTTGTCTTGTTTCTCTTTCTCCACTGCTGAGGACTCGCTCGTGTCTTCTTCCTCGACAGTCTTGATGGAATCAGAAAGCCTCTTCTTCTTTTTCTTCTTCTTCTTCCCCTCTTTTATATCCTCTTCCTCTGACACAGGTTCTTCTCTGACATCGCTATCCTCCTTTCCTTCCACGTCAGTCTTTTCCTTTTTTGTAGGAACTGCTTCTTCACTTTCTTCCCGACCCTCTTCAGAGCTGGAGTTTGCTTTCCTCTTCTTTCCCGGCGTAGTCTTTAATTCGACTTCCTTTTTCGTGTCCTGGTTGTCCTTCTTTGTTTTCTTGTCTGGCGGAGCATCAATACACAATTCTACGCTGTTCTCGCTTGTTCTGCGACGACGTTTCTTTTGTTTTTTGCAAGCTTTCTGAACTAAATCTTCATCGACGACTTCTTTGGGTTTTTCTGCTTCCATTGGCTCCTCTGTGTCATCTGAGCAACAGAACATAAACCAAAGATTTCAATATACGAGTTACTATACCTATACATTAAAGATATCCTTTCTGGTTACAATAAGAAAACAGATGTCGACATCACATGACCCGGCTCTGAGGTTACGAACAACTTTTTTAAGTACAATTCTGCGCTTTATAAATGTCCTTATTTATTTATTTGTTTATGATTTCATACTCATCTAATAATCTTGTCCACAAATCTCAACATATAATTTGAGTTTCTGTATGAAGTCGTACTCAAAAGGTTTTGCAAGGTCGGGACCAGGCGACACGATTATGAAACATTTCTGAGTACGTTTAACTCATGTGCTATGCTAAAAAACATGATGTTTGAGTATGAAATCGTACTCAGAAACGTTTCGTAATCTCGGGGCCAGGTAGGTTATTTTTTACTATGAAAACAACTGGCTTTATTACCATTCAGGTAAAATTCAAGGAATCAGGTTGGTCGAGAGCTACTGATGCTTACCGGTGCCTGTTTTCTTCTTCAGTTGATACAGCACTTTGTTCCACTTGGGGAACTTCCCTGCTTTCCCTGACAGAGGAGGAGGATTGTTCAGGATCTGTGGAGAAATATAGTAATTGAAACACTAATTTCTGATTCTACAATAAATTTAAATGGTGTATTGAACCTTGCTTTAGTTGAAAATCATGCTCTAATTATACATACATGAGATACAATATATTTAATAAAATATCTAAATCATGAGGCCAAATAATTTCATGATTTGAATTCAGGTCCTGATTATGAAACTGTTTGAATACGATTTCATGCTCAAACTCAAATTTATAAGGGGATTTATGAATACAATTTTGAGGAGCATGAAATCGTACTCAAAATTGTAATCTCAGGGCAAAATTGCGAGATTGTGGAAAATAACAAAATTTACATAATTAATGCCCTGTAATGCTTAACCAATGAGTGAGTGAGTGAATATGGAGTTTAACGTCGCTGCGGGAATCTTTTACCCATTTGCTTAATAAAAGAAAAGTGCTTTTCAGTACTGTGTTTGAAGTGGTATGGGTGGTATGGGAAGAGATAACACAGGTTATTATGATGAGATAGGATGGTATGTATTATAATGAGATATGGTGGTATGTATTATGATAATAGGGTATGAATGCCAAGACCACATGCATCAGCGACTCACTTCACAAGCCTTCTCTGCCTCCTCTTTAGACAAAAACTCCACGAAGCCGAAGCCCTTGAGGTCTCCGGTGGTCTTAAACCTGGGCAGACTGACGTACAACACACTGCCGCACTGAGAGAACAGCTTCTTCACCCACTCGTGGTCAATATGCCGAGGCAGGTGCTCCTGTGAAAACAAGTGTTCTTAGCAGTGTATTGAGTGAGTGAGTGAATTATTGTTTTACATCACAACAGGACTCTTTTAACCACATATGATGAATAGAGTATTGAGAATTGCCATTGAAATGTGAAATTGGGATGATAAAAATAATGAAATGATAAAACATAGAGAGTGGGTTATATTGGGACAATTTAAGATAGTTAACATGACAAATGCCACATTGTATATTTGTAATGTTACATGTTGCAGTCATCGTGACTTTCAACAGAAATGTGCTGGCTTAATCAAATATCTTTCCAGTCAAATTTTTTTATATTTTGAAAGTAATTGTTAATATCTTTTGTTTAAATTTTTGTAATATTTCAAAGTTGTAAAAAAATGTTTTTTTTGGTTTTATTTGGGTCCATACCAGTATGTCCATATTAAGAACATCTACAGTATTATATACTTACAACATAGATAGTTCTGTTGTCTACATCAGCCAGGTTCTCTAGAGGAGCTTTTCTTTTGATCTTTTTGCCATTACTGTGGACCTGTGTAAATACAGGACATAAACCAAATTCAAAAGTACATACAATTGATACTGAAATAGAAAATGAAAGAATATTATTACAGTCTTTCGTTGCAAATTTCAATATCTATTCATAATTAATTTTGCATGATTAGTGCTAAACAAAATGGCTAAAGACCAGGGATCGAGGATCAAATAGCATATTATATTGGTTGTGTCAATAACATGAACAGCTAGATATGGGTGCAAGCATTTTATCAGAAACAGATGTTCTCTTTCAAGTAGAAGTTGTGCTCGATCCAAACAAAATGCAGTTTCCATGCATCCT
>JAUTBV010009129.1:12379-22578 GCA_032361325.1 Lepetodrilus fucensis | reverse complement strand
CCCCCCACACCCCCCCCCCCCCCCCCCCCCTGTCTAGTAGATAATGGCATTAATAGTTACCACTACACATATTCTATCTATGTCATCTTCATGTTCAATATAAGCACGGAAAATAGATTAAGATTGAAATCATGCCAAGTAACGAAAACTTTGTCTCAATTTCCATCACCGCCTGACAATCCAAGATAGTTCTTTTCTCCGTCGGGTGAATTCAAATCGATGGTAATTGACAATGATAGTCTGGAATCATTACGACCTGTGTCAAAGATAGGTATTTGGGGAGTGTTGCTATGTTATTAAAAGCGATTGCACCGACTCACATTCCGCACTGAAGAACGTGACAAGCAGATATGCTGGCGATCATTGTCGTATAGCGCTGAGATAGTAATGACAAAATGATTGATTGTTTTATATATAGACAGTACTCGTTAAAACTCTGTCGCTCATGATGTGTCGTCAAGAAGGAAGCGATTTAACTTAAATGAAAATCTGCGTCATTGTTAGAATATATGGGTGGATTTATATAGGGTAAATTTGTTACTGTACGGTGTACTCGATCTAGTGCAAGAGACACGGTCAGTATAGGCTTACTACAGGGTACATTCGTTATAGGTACACGGTGCTATACAGGTACATTCATAAGTACAGCATATGTTCATTAGTTCAAGGTACATTTACCTATTACTATGTGTTCGCTACTACAATAGTATACTCAGTATTGTACATTCACTATTACAGAATATACAATTACTATAGAACACGATACATATAGACCTACTATATGATATATTAGGTACATTTCCTAGTAGAACGTACATTCACTAGTAGTCATGAATGCGTAGTATAGGCTTACAGTCTCTACTATATTATAGGTACACATACCAACATGGTACACACAAAAACAAAAACAATAATAAATACAAAATATTTAAATATTAAAAATAATAAAAATACAGGCTACACACTATAATAAAAGGTACATTTACTACAAGGCACAACATAATTGCATGTTATATATGCATCATATGCTATAAAGATTACTAACAGTAAGCATAATCCGGTAAATGCTAGGATTGGTCTTAGTCTATAAACTCCAGCGAATTAAGATTTGGTGATTAGCATTTATCTTTACTCATTTCCTGTGTGAAACGGGTGAAATAAAATAGTCAGAATATATCGGCACAATGACAGATTAACCGAGCAATCGTAGATGCGGGCAAACCAGTTTAAGCGATACATATTTTAGTGAATTCATCAATATAATGATTGAAACTATTTAACATATATTGATTGGTACTAGTATATTGATTGCTTTTGTGAACTGTAATTCACAAAGACTGTTTATATATAACTATACAACCAGTATAGGGCCTACGTTTGTCCGAATCTAGTTTGTTATGTCCATCTGTCACAGTCATTGTGTCAATATGATATATTTATTGTGTGGTGAATCACTCAGATTGGAAACTCTGTTCTCAATCATAACTAACTTATCCATTCAAATACACGCTTTATATTTACATAAACATAACTCAAAATCTATTCTGGATGAATCACGTGACGTGTACTCTGCCAGGTTGTCGTAGAGTGCGCGTGTACCCGTCTTGTCGACGTCGTTTTCACCGATGTCGCTGACGTAGACAAAATCACGGCCGTCAATGCGCGCGCGCACGCACACACACACACACACACGCGCGCGCGCGCACACACGTCAGCGTCTACACATTTAAAAAAAAAAACGCTTTAAGGTAATTTTGACTGAAGCTTATTAAGTTGTCTTCAAAATGTTGCCATCGTAGAGAACAGTGTAAATGATACAGCGATGTGTCAAGACGTCAGTCAGACACGTTTAACGCTAACACGTAGCCACGTCCGATCTCAACGCGCATGACAGCTTTATGATCGTCATACATCTCAATCATTATTACGCAACGATTGCGCCCCGAAACCAGATCTCAAGAAAATTCAAACATAACAAATCATTAAATTGACAGATGATGTGATCAATGTTTGAAGGCAATGTAAAATACGAAACTTTTCTTTGTCTGTGTCAAGGATACATGTCACGTGGGGTCAGACGTAACGTAACATACATGTCAGCGTCACGGAGATCGGACATGATGCAGAGGTGACGTGATTGATGCTCGGAAAAATGTGAATGCCTACATGGATTTGCCCGATGTACAATAGAATGTTTCTCGTGTATATACTATAATAATAATAATAATAATAATAATAATAATAATAATAATAATAAATAATAATACTATTAATAACAATACAAAATATACAAAATAATGTTGAATTTCTGTTATATTTAAACAATATTTAAAAATTAATTGGACTCCTAAGCCGGTTTATACAAGGTAAATTAGTAATACATTAACGCATCCAGTCCGCTTGTTGATGCCGGTATACGGAATAGGGAGATGCCGGTTTATTCAAATGTTAACCAAGAATAAATGCACTGGTGCTGGGCGGGACTTTTAAATTATGCCGATATTCGCAGATAGCCGGAGTACAGAGATTCCGGTATTGGCAGAGTGCACATTTTTGCGGCGCCGATTCCATTGACGTATGTATTCTCAGACACGATATACAAACAAGTTGAAGAAGAAGGAGAAAGTTGAAGAACTTAGGAAAACATTTAGTAAAAATGACCAAGGAAAATGTATTTGTTTCAGCCGTTTTGATTTCAAATGACAAATTTAATAAAGACGGCACATCATATAAGAACGATCTAGATCCATGATATATATGAATCTGTATTAAAGGACTGACAAAAGATTGGTTTTGAGAACTTACATGAACCAGGAAGTTTAGATAAATACCTTGGTCTAACCACAGTTAACAAATCACTATAGTATTTACAGACATATGCATACGTACAAAAGTATAAAGTATCAGTCATACAAACAAATATCCTATACACACGACTACGCTGTTAAAGATGTCCCCGTCAGAATCTGCGTACTGTCGTATACTCAAGTCAGAGCCGTCAGTCACTCAGTCAAATTTACATTGTCATTATTCCAAAAATTGTCAGAACTTCCTATTCCACGTGTTGCTTCTGAATCGTCTTGACGTCCTGTCATTCTTCAATCAGCGGTTCAAAGGCCAGGTGCATGTTTAATTCTAACGAAAACACAGTAATCCGCGTTCTAAGCGGTCATGAATAAACCAGGACTATTACACCACCGCTTCTTCACTTGGTTACAGTCCAGAATACCAAAGGCAAACAGTTCGCGAATAATTAAGCAAACCCTGTTCTTCAACGATGTTCTTATAACGTAAGCCATCTATGAATAATTATGTTAATGTTGAACGCGCACGAAATCACGTAAGTGTGTACCAATGAATATTACATGCAGAATTATATTAACTCAATAAGACGGACGAAAGAGGATTATACTCCGAGATTTTGTCAGAATCAAATATAGGTGCGAATTAACCTCCGTCAACGAAATGATTGAATGATCGCCAAAGCTATTCGATTGAGATCGAGTGTCTTTGTATATGTTAAACCTATGCTCCTATATAATAACGGCGGATTTCGAACTATCTTTTCACGATCATGTAACTACCCTGTAACAATATCAGGAGACATGTATATGATAATATATTGAAAACGCTTGGAAAGATTCAACGTGAGATGTCCGTAAGATGTCCATGAGATGTCCATTAGATGTCCATACGTCCATCGTGGCCATTGGATCCATTGCATTCCTAGAATCTGTCGAATGGGAAGTTCGTGGTCAGTCGATACACCAATTTGTCCAAATCGAATGAACTGGTCATGACTACCGCATTTAAACAATCGAATACAATAATGATAAAAGACTCATTGAACTAAATGGCAGTGGTCGTTATAAAAAGGTATATATCGACCACGGTCACTCCTGTCATCGAACGCCGACAAAACTATGTACGATTTTCTGATTTGCAAGGTCACCAAGTTAAGTCCAGAACCATTCCAATCCCTTCAGTCATATATTAGTTATCGTAGATACTAGTACTCGGTTGTTGTAAGTTTTGTATCTTTCTCAGGCAGTTGAGAAGGTTAGCATCCATGTATTTATCGATGCCAAAATATGGTAAAGTACATAATTTGGTGATGAAGTGCAAGAATGTGTAGTTAAAACTGGGTTTATATCATATACTCGCAATATAATATTAAGCAACACAGTAGATCAATGAGAAGCATGTGGGACATGGTCTGGAGATTGTCTGTGATTGTGTGAAGGTGAAGGTCATTGTTACATCATTGTAAACAGTCGGAATCCCGCCTTCTAGGCTGGGCTACGATCTGATCAGACCGCACTGGCCACTGTTTCGTCTAAAGTCTGCCAGACAATTGCATTATAAAAAACGATCATTGTTGCCTTGGCTTACGTTGATGATTGCTATAAAGAGACCTAATTTAATCTACCAATTGCTCAAACAACATCTACCAGCCTTTGCCCAAACAACATCTACCAACTTTTGCCCAAGCAACATCTACCAACCTTTGTCCAAACAACATCTACCAACCTTTGCCCAAACAACATCTACCAACCTTTGTCCAAACAACATCTACCAACCTTTGCCCAAACAGCATCTACCAACCTTTGTCCAAACAACATCTACCAACCTTTGTCCAAACAACATCTACCAACTATTTACCAAGGAGCATCTATCAATTTAACTATTGTCTATCTACAATTTCCTATGTTACATACCAACTGTTACTAGCAATGTTACATCTACCAACTCTTTACCAATCTTTACCAATGTTTCAACAGTTACTAGCAAGTTTCTATCAATTCTTACCAATGTTATACATTCACCAAATCTTGCCCAAGCATGCACCGTGGGCCTATATCAAATCTTGCCTATACAATTATTATCTACTAACTATTTCCCACGCATCATCTGCCAACTGTTCTATACGATAGCCAGAGTTTTTTCTATGGACAATTATTAAAAAAAAAAGAAAAAAAGAAATTACGATTTCTGAATAAGAGTGATCCCATATATCCTAAATCTCCACGAGAGGTCATTATGCATCGAACAGTTCGGAACACATTTGAAAACGCAGAAATCGTTCGTGAGCATGTAATTGGGTGTATTTAAAGTAAAATTACTTAGATAACAGGCAAGCTCCGTTCGAGTATGTCACGTAGTGCGATATCAAACCATTGCTGGGATTCCCTAAGTGTAGAAATTTCGATCTCTACTCATTTAACTTAATTCAATCTCCGTTCGACCAGAAACGCGTTCGCTTGTTTCGCACCCCATAACCGTCGACTCCTTTGTTCTGGATGGTCTGGTGGAAATGTTCAAATTGATTGCTCTCTTGTGTCAACCTAAAACTCAACATGTTTGTTTCATGGAACCTACACATCCATTTGTAATTGCCCTCCCCACGGGAAGTGCCCGGGGTCTTAAACTTTAACACTAGTGTTTAACCTTATTAATAATACAGCTCCGACCAGAGGAACCAAAGGCCGCGCGACCTCTGATGTATGTCATAATGAGCGAACAAAAGCAGGAGAACAATATTAAACATTTGCCGTTTAAATCCTGTTCCATTATTCATAGAGAGCATCGGCGTATGGCACCGTGGAATCTCTGATGACATGTAGACATAAATGTAGAATGCGAACGGCACGGAGTTCGTTAATAATGCCGATGCACTATATATGGCAAGAGCTCTTCTGGGACTGCAAATTTAACACGATTCTCTGCGTCTTTTATGCCTAGTAAAGTCTTTGTCTATGCATGGCTTCAAAACAGGCGCCAGTCGAGTGAGCTCAGAAATGAAATTAACTTGTATTTTTCTTTGAAAGCTAGTTTTAGTTTTAATTTAAAGCTTCCTCAAAGGCGGTGATGTGGAAAAGAACACAAATAGGAAATTGATGGAATTTCTTCACTTTGGCTCCAAATCCAATCAAGCATCCGATTATTTGCAGTACACTTTGAATACAGATTCCGTAGGGGATGAGTGCATGTATATTTGACTGTATACACCATCTCGTGGAACACCTTACCATGGGGCTATGTACTGTCACTCAGCACTCTGCTGATCTTACGCACACGCACGCACACACGCATACACACGCACACGATCCATGCCCTATGATCCATGCCCTATGATAGTGTCTTAATCAACTCCTTGAATGAAAATCTAACACTAAAGAACAGACAGTATAAGGCAGGTTTCCACATATGAAGGAACGCATATTAGGCTGAATTCGCTCTATCTCTGTCCATATCGATATGTCAGTTTGAAGCAGAACAGAGGCCTCGGTAGCACTAAGAAATCGTCGTTTAACAGAAAATAATGATAACCTCTCGTATATAAGTCGGAATATTACCGTTATTTACAGTGAATTACATGGCCGTGGGTGTGAGTGGGGCGCCTTGTGTGGGGTGTGTGGAAGACGGGAGGATATACTTTAAAAAAAGTTCGTCTCGGTTATTTGACCCCAAGTGGCGATAACGACTTTACATTGAAATCAAGGCTGTGGATAGTTCAAAGGGCCACTTAAATCGTCCGTGCAATATATAGATAGATAGATAGTTCAACGCATTCGTATAGGTTATACACAAGAGTATACATATCTACCAGTTCGGTCAGTACTACATATTTGTTAGTCACTGACACATTGCTTGTTCAATTGTAGGTCGCCATGCAGTTTATCCGTCCATTGAATCTGTGAATTTAAATGTAACTACAGTTGAATGGGGGCTTCAACTGAGCCTTACAGACGTGTACACAAATAACCGTGTGTTTCCATAGCATGGTTACTGGTCCGATAGGCTTATTACTGTGGGAATGCCATCATAAAATATAAACGGGCGAAGAATGTCCAAATCGTCTTTTATTCATGAGTGAACTTTTCTAAAAGCAAACAATGGTCAAAACACAGCTCACAATCGCTATGCCATGAGTATTCCCCTGCTAGCAGATGTCAAGAAGGCGTTGAAACAGTTCGCCCTGACTACAACATTGTATGAAGCCCTTCAACTGCGGATACTCAACACGCCGCCGTGAAAGAAGATAGTTTTTCATTTCACATTTCACTTTGAATTCTTTACAACCCTAACCCGAAGTGACCTTTTTTCGACATGCCCATAAGACTGCGACCTCGTGAGAGGTCAAAGACGACGTCCTCTGACAAAGGTCTCCGAGCTTCTCTTAACTTCAACAAGGGTTGTTAAAATACTGCTTTATGATCGGGATTTAAAGAGCAGAGATAGACGAGATATCAAGATCGCTGTCTCTACAAGAGTAAACAAAACTTTTGAAAAATATACCGTACACATATCGAATTTGATAAAAAAAAAGCTGTAAATGCTTGGCGTGATATTAATGTAACGTACATTACAATTATACGTGTAACTCGGTTAGTTTAATTGGTATACATTTATTGGTGTAAGTACTTAACATAATTCTTCCCTGTATATAAAACATAAATAATTTACTGTTTAACAATTAATGTATTCTTTAGTCATCTAATAATTATACTGATAATCTGCAGTGTGTTTTACAAGCGCTATAGACTCTGCAAATGTTTATGGATTACAACTGATCTCTCTATAAGTATATATAAATACAATATTGTTTTAACGAAATATCCCTCAGCGATAAGTATCCAGTTCTCTTAATGCCAACAGACATTTGTGTAAACGCTGCATGCGCCATTCTTAATGGCCAGTCGTTAACAAACCAGGTATACATAATTATGCATGCCTAACCCCCAACCTCACCCGATACTTTGCATACATACATAGTCTATATATACAACGCTGGTCAGAACTACGAACATAAACAAGTTGTTTGTTTCATTCCATTATCATTGATAGCCCACCCCCGGACCATTAAAAGCCTGTTTAAAGTTTGCCATAAAGAGAATACGTGTGTTCGAATGTCCACTGAGAATAAAAACAAGGCATAAAAATACCCGTGGTTTCTCATGCAGAACATTTTCAGTAAAAGTGGTATCTGAAATAAATAAGTACTCAATCGATTTCTCTGACCTTACTAATAGTACCAACGAGCAAATCTTCCCGGGTTTTTTTTATACAACACGTATATATAGCCGGTGACAGATCGTTTCCCTGCCTATAAATATAAGTTTTATTGAGAATTATTACTCACAATTCTAAGGTATTGAGAAAGTACAGATGGAGTTTAAATACCTCCCTGCCCCAGGCTCTATTCTGACGGAGATGTCAACGACTATTGTCACTTAGGAATGTATTTATATATAGTTTAAACCTACAGTTAACTGTTGAGGATATCTGCTGTTTTAAACATGAATGCAGTACGCGTGAACTTATTAAAGCGCTATACTCAATGCCGGTGTTAATGCAGAGAGGCGCCCATTCCATTATGTAACATATTTCTTATACTCCCTAATAGGAGTAGCATATATGTATATATGCCTTTGTATATTAACGTATGGAACATATACTCTTTGCATTCTGAAACTGTGTAACATGTCTTGTATTCTGAAAGTGTGTAAGTTAACATAATACTTCGTATATTTATTAACGTGTGTAAGATATAATATGCTTTGCATTCCACGTAACATAATACCTTGTAGGCTTACTCTGAAAGTATAATATGCTTTATGTGTTAGAGAATAACATAATTGTACTCCGAAAGCGTCCACTATATATAATACTCTGAAGGTGTACGTTAAGTCATTATAGTTTAATTCTGAAAGCAAAGAGTACTATGCATCTTCGGAATCATGTTTACTACAGGGTTTCATCCTCCAATAGACATGTAATCAACGCTGTATCTGACATCAGCGAAAGTGAGGCACAACACAGCTTGGCCGCGGTGTGAGTATCATGACGTTTTTTGACGCCATGAAATGAGATTCCGAACAAACTTGTTGTCACATTTGACTGAGATACGGTGATGCGTGAATGGAACGCGCAAAAGCCACGCTGTCTGACTTGACACCGTCACGCATGGCTGAACACACGTGGGAGATAACACCGATAACACCGTGCGCATGCGTATGCATGTTCCTTTAATTGAATTCATTCTTTGAAAATCTAACATGATTAAGATTCTGTTTGTATGACATTACAGCGATGGTGACAGAGAAGACGGACAAACTGAAATAGTCATAGAGAATTGTCGACATGTCCCTTTACAATTCAAATAGGCCTACACATAGCCTATATATCTTCACTCCAACAACTCTCTATGCTTGTCACCATTCCTTCACACACCAACCATTCCTAGCGCCCACATCTACCACGCCCTACCAACCAATCCCAGGCTACCACTCAGCACTCTCCAGCTTACCATTTCTACCACTCCGAGCTAATTACCATTCCTATCACTCCGATCTTACTATTCCTACCATTCTCCAGCTTACCATTCCTACCACTCCGAGCTTACCATTCCTACCACTCAGAGCTTACCATTCATACCACTCAGAGCTTACCATTCAGAGCTTATCATTCCTACCACTCAGAGCTTACCATTCCTACCACTCAGAGCTTACCATTCCTACCATCCGAGCTAACCATTCCTACCACTCCGAGCATACCATTCCTACCATTCCGAGCTTACCATTCCTACCACTCCGAGCTTACCATTCCTACCACTCTCCAGCTTACCATTCAAATCACTATGAGCTTACCGTTACAAGCTTTTCATGTCTACCACTACGAGCTTACCATTCATACCACTATTAGCTTACCATTCATACCACTCTTTACCACAGTTTACCATTTCTACCGCTCTCCAGTTTACCGTTCCAACCATTCAGAGTTTACCATTCATACCACTCTACAGCTAGCTTACCATTCCTACAAAGCCCCACCTACAATTCCTACTACGCATCACCTTACCATTACCTATCATTCCAACCTTACCATTCCTACTACGTCCCTATAGGCTACATACTACTTCTATACCACCCAACTACCACTTTACTTTACACCACCCACCACTTTCCCCCACCTACAATGCTTACCACACCCCACTTCTACACCGGTGTAAACTGATTGTACAAGTATATATTCACGGACAAACTATATCCTTTCTATAGTTTTATCTCTCTCCAAAGTGAAGCAGCGTTTGACATTTAATTTTTTAGCTACACTTCTCACGTCCGGTCGGCAGATGGGCGAAGAGGGGTGAGGGGGGGGGGGGTATGTGCAAGCCGGGTGAGTAACTACTTTAGTAG
>JAUTBV010009129.1:0-12369 GCA_032361325.1 Lepetodrilus fucensis | reverse complement strand
TGGTGGTCGTGTGTTTGTCGGGAGGGGGGAGTTTTTGGGAGGGGGTATATAAATAACTCGGACTGGTCAGGTCATCGTGTTCTAACGGTTTCGCATAGTATCGTCTTTAATTCCAGTTTTCGGGATGATACGGCCCCTGATCATGGATTGGAACATTTCTTGGGATTCCTATTGTTATCTCACTACTTTAATTTCTCAGTTACCAAGGCAACCGATATACGTGAAAGGTGTTCTTGTGATTCAGCAGCGGAAACTAAAACAATGTACTCTTTAAAACTGTTTGGGGAATGTTTTCTTTCATTTCCAGCCCGGAGAAACCCTCCTTTCAGTATCAGGCTGGACTCTCCACTCTACACAAACAGGCGAAAGTTCAGATGTCACAATGCTCTGAAACAACCACACCCAAGATTAACGTTTTCTTTAAAAAGCAGTGAAACATCTCAACAGTATAGGACAAATATGTATATTGTTATTGATGACATCTGTAGAAAAAACCCGAACAGGAAATAGATTAAAAGTATTGTTCGTGAAAGATTGAAGTACAGCGGCGTGTAATTTATCTGGGACTAGACTCAGGAAATTTAAATAAGTGGTATAGGGTGTTGCCAGCTTTGTTTTCCGTCCAGTAAAATATGATTTCCTCAATTCGTGGCGACTCTACTGAAATGGCTACGGAGGATGTGCGACCATATAACTGTGTGGCACGCGATGGGACGGCTACGGCCTGAAGTACCGGGACTTAACATTAAAACAACAAATGATTGTGTAAGTCTGGCATGATTCTTTGCCGTTAATCACTTACTTGTATACTGCCACAGATAGACGCTAGAGTAGACAATTATGGCATTAATTTCGCAATAAGTCTGCTAGCGTTCGCGTGCGTGCGTGTGTGCCGTGTTACAAAGCATTAACACAATAGCACTCATTAAAAAAAAGGAAACAGTATATGCTGGATGCTGAATTGAAGGTAATAACCATTTTATTTGGTTTTAATACTTCAACAAATTGGTATAATTTTAATCTGCGTTTTAAAAAGTAAATTTATTATGTTTGTTTTTATTTGAAGTATTGATTATCAATGCATTATCTTTTCGTAGTTGAAATAGGATACTGCTATAGTAGAATCGGAACCATCAATATATGCAATTAAATTCCACACAGTCGCGCCATCGTGTAAGGCGATAACACAGTTTTATAACTATACGTAAGGTCGCTCTTCTCATAATATAAGGTCAACGCGCAGAGCTGAAGCATCCCTTGGCCAATGTCCAGTGGGAGAAAAACATAATAACGCCAGTAGCTGATTAAGTCCGAACGACCGGCCATCCTTGTTTTAAAACTGCCCCAAACATGCTCAACTGGCCGGGCTGCCTTCCCACCGGCTGATCGTCCAGCGCGGAGAAATATGGTCGCGTTCATTTGCATGAATATAAGAGGGGCGTTGTTTGATTCATGACCGGATTTGAAAGTAGCCCGGCCGAGTAGAAGATTTATGGCATGTTAAATTAAGATCATCGGGGGGCATAAAATCCGATTCATGAGGCCCCCCTTATGTTGTCATGGCAACTATAGCATCACACACATTTTATTTTGGTTAGAGGTGACCTCTATAATATATACGCTGGCCAGATAGGTTTGAAATTCGGCCAGGTTCCGTTTTTCTCGCTGTTGGAACTATAACTTTGAAGTCGGTGCCCCGTCCAATATTTAGACTGAAGGACGTGGTGAATACACCGCTACACCAGGATCGCGAGATATCTGCCAGAATACGTTACGGCTGACATTTCTATTCGAAACTTTTGTCGGCGAAGCAACGCGAGGGCTCTAAATCTTCAATCAACGAAAGACATTCCAGTTAAATATGCATGATTAATGTATGCCTTATTCTTAACATGTTGATACGACCCTGGCCGTACAAGAGCGACTATAGCATGTGACCTCTCCTGATGGTCGATTCTGTAACAAATACATCGATGGAATTGAGGATTTTAAGCAGAAATGTTATCCGGAAAGTTTTGTCGGTGTGGTGGGGGTTGGGTGCGGTGGGGTGGGGTGCGGTGGGGGTAGATGGGGTGGGGTTAGTATGAGGTGTATGTCTACAAAGGCAGGCATCTACCTTACCACGGACTGTAACTCTCAAGGGAACGAGTCCCAATGAGGAAAGAGGAAGAACCATATTAATAAATATTTCATCCGTTCTTTATTACGTTTCCGACCCATTCCTGTCTAATGTGTCATTAACACAACGCTTTATTCTGGACGAACGTGGAGAAGGATCCTGCTAGTTATAACCGGAGTTGATTATTAATGTTTCTGAAGAAACATTGGGCTCTGGCATGTCACTAATACCGCAGAGAAAGTCCACAGATTCCGCCTGAAGGTTTTAAGAATTCAAGCGCATGCCAAAATGTGTGTACGGACGCAGGAATGTCCTCTAAATGAAAGCATCTTCCAAGCATCACTTTGGATTACACGACGACGGAGAAGGAACTGACAGCGTGTAGCCAAATCCACTTAAAAATTAAACACAAAAATCTGTAATCAATTACCGCCGAACTAATTTAGTTTAAAAGCCGACTAATATGATAAATTGCTATGTTTATACCTGATGGGTGCGTCTATAATATTTGCCTAATAGCAAATTCAGAAATTTAAACTCGTTAAACTATAGTATTTGCTGCAACTAATCAACTGATAGACATCTATATTAGTTTGTAGACTATCATACGCACTTGAAGACATAATTATACGTATACGTGTGTGTGTGTGTTTATGTGTGTGTGCGTGTGTATGTGTGCGTGTGTGTCTCTCTCTCTCTCTCTCTCTCTCTCTCTCTGTGTATTTAATACAATGTAAACGTTATTGTGTCCACCGTATAATTATTGACATTATCAATCCGGATATATGAGGCAAAGTAAGATACCTAAGTTGTTTCCTTTAACATGTACAGTTGGTATATAACATATATAATCTAATGAAGATAGCAGCGATAACGCCAGGGAGCATATAATAATACACGAAGCTACTGTGCAGAACCAGAATAACTAAATAATTAAAATAGTATTTTCAAGCATGAATTATTCAATTAAAATAAACGTGAGACGGTTGCATAATGTCGCACTGTTTAAACATGCATGATTCATTCTTTCACATTTATATTCAAGAATGTCAAAAGCTCCCCACCCAATATCGCATTTATTCTGTGTATTCACTTCGTATAATAGATAGAATAAACATTTCATGACATTGTTATTGTTCCATACCACTATAGCTATTATCGGTAAAAGAATGCTAAAGTAACAGATAATATGTAACAATGGCATTTTAAAAAGCCTTCCGCGCAGAAGATTAGGTAAAAGAAAGTGCAATGTGTATACATGTATCCTACATGTATCCTAGCTATACTTGTATTCAAATTCAAGGTTAAAAATAACAACTATTAAGATTTATTTATGGTAGAAACATACATTGATAGGTGCAATAATCATATATAAAAGATTACAGGGTGGGTACCCCTGCAACATGTCATTTAGCAATCCATGGCACAATTATTTTGACAAATAGTACATTAAAAAACAATTTGCTCTAGAACTGCCTTTAAGATTTATATTTTACATAAAATCATATGGTGTGTGTATATAACGATCCACCGGATGTCCAACCTTGAACCGTCCCCGTGGTTTAACAGAGTTTGTCATAATGCGAAATTAAACCGTTTTTATAGCATGTTGCATTTCTAAAGAATATAAACTTGTGGCGTTTACGGCACTCTGTCCTTATAGTCGGTCTTTTACTGACGAAACATTAAGTATGAAGATTGCGTTGATGAAGACGTTATATTTTTAAATAGTTTAATAGCGCATGCACGTTATGATTTATTCACAGGATGTCTCAGAACATCTCAAGAAACCGATGAAGCTGTTTCCATAATTTCAAAACCAATATTCGTCGTAAAAGTTCAAAGTTTTCTTGGCAGTGACCTGAACGAATTAAGCTTGTACTACGGCAATATTCACGGCAACTAAAGCATCACCTCTATTAGACCGGTGCCAGTTTAACAAGTTTGCCATCAGCAAAGGTAAAGATGCCCTAGAGTGGCGCTAGAACAGGAAACATCAAATTTTATTGCCCATCTTAAATGTTAAACTGGCATTTCTATAACCCCGCTGGCCGTCTCTGGGTCAACAGAGGTCAAATTTACATTATGTTATCTCTTTCATTAAAAACAGATATACGCCAAAGAATGTTGGAACAGTCTTCAAGATTTACGTCTTAGAATGTAGGGTCAGTCTTCAGATAGGAATTCCTACGATCTGAAAGGTTACGAAAGGTCGACTTCACCCAAAGTAAAACAGTACCGCTGATAAATTCTCTGGTAGTGATTTCACAGACATTTTTTACACATCTTAGGAATGAATATTCATGTTCCCCCGTTAAGTAATTATGTTACATATGATGTATTTATGGGCTGCCAGTCAAGAGCTCGCGTTGTGGGTAATATTGCACTCAAGTAAGTTACCCCAAGCCGCTCACCTTGTCATATAGAGCATGTGTGGGCCTCTAAGCAAGAGATACGGAGTTATGAGTTTAGTGTGAAATGAAATATAAAGATGTCTAATTTAGAAGCCAAGTTTTCTTCCCTCCACTGGTTTGTGCAATGATTTTTTTTATTTTATTCAGCAGGTAATATACCAGCGTGTCGACACGCGTACCCAGGCGTAATGAGATTCATATAATCTCCTAAAACAAGTGTGCCAGTCGTTAAGCAAACGCAATAGTAGACAGCTGGTGCTGGTCACATGTGAACGAAGCGTTGCAAGGTAGGTACATCCGCGCGAATAACTGCTCTCGTTACTGACGGATTCGTGGGGAGGCACCTTGACGAAAACTGCATAAAGTCCCGTAGAGAACACGACCCTGTCTCAGTACGTAAAACACAGGTTTACCATAAAGTTCACGTGAAGAGGTGTTCCAGAGCAATGTCAGCTTAGGCTTCTGTTGATAGTGTATATACGATGTGCTCTTTACCCAGATTTGTAGTGCTTCTCACTTTTGGCTCTTTTATTACTGGTTTCTGTATAAAACCACCACAGAGTTTTAATCAAACCCTTCACACCCAGACCAACAATATAACCGGCAATTTAGCCACCCTCACTCCCCCCAAACTCACAATGCACGTCCAGAAATCCCTCCATAAAGTATTGTTACAGAATCGATAAAGAATACTGCAAAATTTCAATCGGAAGAACGAGACCAGAGTAAAGAAAGTAGAGCAAGGAATATCCGATAAAACTATACGAACGACAGCATCGACGACTGAGAAGTAGTGGTGGTCATTGACGTCAATAGAGCGTTCCGAAGTCACGTGGGTCGCATCAGTTTTCAAAACCTCCCAAATTATCGCCATGCATACCTTTAAACTTTTGTTTTATGAAAAACACAAATGCTGTAGCAGAGAGTTATCTCGTACCAGACAGATCTTGTTCACCTGTACTGGATGCGTAAAGGGCAGGACATTTGCTAGATGGTTTAATCACATGCTTCAAGAATCCAGTTTATACTCTCGCTGATTTGAAACATAGTATAGGTCTACATACGAGCCATCCTATTTCTGTTGCCCTATTCGTACCAACTACGCTCATTTAGAAATGTAAACGATCTAGGCCTATATCATACAAGACAGATCAAGGTCATGGCAGGGCTCATGAACCTACTGGAAAACCAACATATACTAATATCTGTCCTAAGTTTAAATATAAATGGTAGATCTATCTTACAAGATGTTTCAAAGCCGTGACAGATTTCAGGAATTACGTGTTGCCTAAAAGTAGATAACGTAGACTACGAGGAAATCCAACATTTACGATGATCTGTTTTGTAGTTTAAATGGAAAGTAAAGAATAAAATAGAAACGAAAGCATGTCAACACGGAATCATGAAATGCATATTTACTTCACAGCTTCTTCATTGAACGTTTTCATCCGCGGTCTTTACAAACCAGACTTTCATACATTAGGACGCCGCAGTAAATTATTAAATATATTTTTTTCTCTAACCAATGTTGAGTCAGTTGGTTGCCTTTTGTGGTGATATATTTATGCACGTATAAACATTCTCCCACGAGGATTCCTACTGTCAAGCAAGTCTATAGCGATATAAAGACAATGTCCATATTTAATGTGAATTTCTGTGCAGGCGCTTTATTGCATTAAAAACATTATTAGCAGGAAACGCACATTTACAACATGGCAAGGCTTGTTTTATAGGAGGATAAGAAAGATGAAGTAAAACATTCATAATATATTATATCCTGTTCTCCGTCGTGTAATAAATTGGAATGATATACACCATTGGACTTGCGTCTTGAATACATTTATTGGTACCTGCAATAGAGAGCTTATAGATCAGTGATGCATGTCATTGGCTTTCTAATCGTTCTTGGTCTACATTTTTTTTTATAGTTTTACGTCATGTGTGGTCATGGATAGAGAAGTCATAGTGGTTGACTTTTGACTAATTTATCTGATGTCATTCGCAAAAACGGTGTCATAACCTTGAACATTGAAATCTGTTTCTGCATGAATGGGTTATGGCCTGTATGTTTGGTGTCTGCATGGCCTGCGAATCTGTTGTTTGGTATATAACACATGAGTCTGGATTTTAGCCTGAGTGGATATTGGCCTATATGAGTTTGGGTTTGTGTCTGTAAGTCTGAAGGTTGTTGGTCTGTGGGTGGTCATCTTCGCACCTCAGGGGTACTTAATTCCCTCGGCACACATCTAGAGAGAAACTTGCGCAAACAGTTTAGGAAGCATACATAGAACAATGATACAATCTATTTCATTGGATTGATCTTGACTGTACAAAATAATTCATCGGGATAATTACTCCAGTGGCTGGCTGTTTGCGCAAATTTCACTCTAGATGTTTGCCAGGGGTACCACATGAAGTGAGCCCTGAACGGAATTAAGTACCGCTGGGTTGTGAAGATGGTGAGTGCACATACTGCTGAGTTCGGGTTTATGCCTGTGTTCGTGAATACTCGTAATCTGTATCAGGTATATACCATATGCATAGAATATCACAGAGCATTGTACTCATATTTCCCCACATATCACTGCGGGACACGTGGGGTTAAACACCGTGCACTATCATATCTGGAGACAGGTTAAAACTATTAACTAACACTAAATTATTGTTAGGAATGTAATGACGAAAAGTAAAATGGATTTTTACTTCTGTATATAGGAGCATACATTAACATTTATTGTGTATACATCACATATAAACACGTACAAGATTACCACCAACGAGTGCAGTATTCAACACAACAGCTATAGGATACAATCGTGTTTTTGAAGTTCTGGTACATGTGAACTCGGCAACGAATCGTTTCTCTTATAATCAGAAACAGATATTAAGATATACTACGTCGATGTTCTATATGACTATCTTTCAAAGGCTGTTTGTGATCGATTCAAATCACGTCAATTTCCACACCCACTACCACATACAAATCTAGAATATATTCACAACAGTCGACCTGAATCATATACAATGTATATACATATACATAATTCTGTGACAGCTGGATGACTTAAATTCTAAAATATACTTGTTTCCCCCATGGGATATTATTTTCAGAGCTTTACATATTTTAAAAACTAAACGACAAGTACTTGACAATGTTACTATATATCGCCCCGTCCTATTTCATGTATTCATCGTCTAGCGGGGATGATATTGTTTCCATACAATTTGGAGTTATTATTATAAATAACATCCGCGCGAATGGCTCTCAGATATTATCCTCTCCCAGATGCCCGTGTTTATATTGGCTTAATTATGCCATTAATACCCCCCGCTGACTCCAATTCAATCCACTAGTATGTTATGCACGTGAGAACTGCACCATCCAATGGATATCTCAATACATTGCTTTCAAATAAATTTAATTTTAAAATTGATTCAGGTGCCCGGGCAGCGTTTTGAGTTTCTCCGCATTGATTCTGTCTTTTTTTAATATCTTACGAGACCATTCTCTCTTTAAAGGTCCATTACATTTGATTAATAACGGTTTACAATGAAATTTCGCGAATGGGATGATAATAACCGAATGCACGGTCTGACACCGCGTTCACCGAGGTTCTATACTCAATAGAGAGGACGATAGGTGTTAACAGGTGGATGTACACGAAATTTATATTCGCAAGGGCTTTTCAAACTTCGATTTTTAAAACTATGGCCCATGAACCAATCCTGCTTTCACGGTGCATTCGGTTTAATTGGAAGTGGAGATTAGAATATTGTGATTGAGAATTGACTGTGTTTACCAGCGTATCGAACGCCTCGCACCAACTCCTAGGGGTCAGGTATTGAAATAATCAATAACTTTAAAATTAGACAATAGTGGTCAAACAAACGCCATGGCGACCATTACTATCGTGTCTCAGTTGTTTTCCATAGAAATCAATATCGAACGCTTTTACGCTGATCTTCGTACGTACATGCCGACAGATTTCAATTCGGGGTGATTTCATAGCCGTCCAGTGCTTAACTGCGCAATGGGTGTATATGTGTACGTTGTTGACAGGGGCCCTGAGATTCTGGAGAACCGATCAGGCTATACACCGGGGTCATGGGATCTCTTATATAGTCAGCAGTGATAAATGCTTGCCATTTTATAAACTTCATTTTATAGTCCGACAATCGCCTCCTATACAGATCGGCCAGCTATTATTCGCAATCGTTGAAGCGGCTCCTATCATTCACAGGTGCTTGTTAAACTTTAAATGAAGGCTCCCCCAATCCCAGGTCATTTTCATAAAAGAATCTGTACTTGTGTATCATTTACTTTCGTTTCATTTCAATAAATACGCTCGACTAATTCTAAAGAGTTATTTCCCAGCATCGGCGTCTGTTGGCTCCCGGCCAGTTTGCTCGGACAGGTCAGAGAAAATCGATATTTGGCTATTTTCACAAGCCCAGTTTGAACCTTTCAATTATCCTTCAAATTACATTTCTATTTTATTACACATAACACGCTACGATGTGTTGTTGCCATGGCTACATTGCTTATGAACTTTAATACCGGTGACTCAGCACTGGTATAGAATGGGCTTTGGTGAGGGGGAAAGAAATCCAACAATGTCCATCGATCTAGTTATACTGACCACTCCGTTTGACGTTTCATTCGCGCTGCATTCATTTGCACAATTTACTCTAATTATCAAATTTTCCTATAAAAGGCCAAATCATTGGCATTGCATATTTTGAAACGCGAGATTGAGATCTCTGGATGGATGGGGATTGAGATGCTAATTACGACAGGGCTACCAGAAACGCCCCTAAGAGATGACGGGTGCACATCCTGTACCTATTTATACCGTGCAACATGGAACTCAGATCTCGCGTAATCTCGCACCTGCGTCCAATGGGGGCAGGTTTATTACATATACCCATTTCTACCTCTCTCCCACCTCTTCCCACTCCCCCACCCGGCGCAAACCATTACACAAACATGTGTTTCATTAATTTTAAATGAATTACCACCGGATCAATGGATTATTCGTTATCACTTTGTCTCTAATATTCTAAGTTTTATGGCAACTGCGTCTCTGGCATATGGTTTATTAAATATTGAAACACTGATGAGGTATTCACGTGGGTCACGTGCATTAATTTATTATATTTTATTTATACGCCGCCATTTTTCTCTTTGATTAATTGAATTTTTCCTCGGATAGGTACGCCTATACGGTACGAGAAACGGAGGTTTACTTTTATTACGATCCGACTTCAGAAGCGAGCAATGCAAGTCAGCGACAGACGACCGTGTATATTTTAACCGAACAGAAAATCCATTCTTAAAATGAGTTATAACACCGCCGTCGGAGACGAGACGAAATCGAATGAAACGTGCAGACGTTATTATGAAGAAATTGGGATATTATAGGTTTCAAAACAATAAACGTGCTGGTAGCATTCATCTAGAAATGTCAACAATCGTCCGTCTATGTCCTGGAACATGTTTTAATATTGTGGCACCGATCCCCGTCCATCATTCCAATTTGCCGGAATTTCAAGAGACGGGTCCGCACGTGCAAAGCGAGAACAGCAGGAGGCTGTCGCAGTTCCAAATCGTATTTCCGGTTCAGAGTTTAACTGAAGGTCATCTAAGACATCGCTGGTTTGAAGACTATGCAACCGCTCTGTTTACAGCCTGAAGCTGAACACTTGCTTCAGAAACCGTCAACTGAAAACGTGGAAAGTTTTCACTTAGGACGGTCTGGGCGCTAATAATTATTTGTACAATTCGTTGAAATCTAAAGAATTGACGTTTCACGTCATCGAAGTTTCTCTACTGTCACCGCCACGTTTTTGGCTGTGCGCATGCTCACTGACGCGACAGGAATACGTCAATCAAATCAAGTTAATTTCCTTCGTGTATTATTCAACAATTATCGGTTCAAATTAATAGTGACAATTTATTCTTACCACTTTATATTAGTACCAGTTATATGCTATTTGTATAGAATTATTTTGATATATTACAGAACAGAAGGTTTAGGTCTCTTCTCATAGTTGGTTATACAACATACACACCGTTACATAACATTCTCAATAGGACATTTTACGAAAGCTTTCCTGCCTTATGTTCTATATAACGAGCTTCACTAACAATGACGTATAAGTACACTGCATTAAATATCAGAATCTATAGGTATTCACATATGAGAAAAATATCTTTGGTAGAAAAATGCTGCACCAATCGTGTTATTCAAATATTAGTTTAGATCAATACCATTGGCAGTAGGCTACGTGTTAGTGTGTAGGCCTACTTTTACGTTTTATATCAGGATTAATTACGTTATTATCTTTAATCAGCACCAATCATGTTGATCTGAGGTTTTTATTCTACATCTTCGATTAGCACTAATATTGGTTCAATTTTGTCATTCGTAATTTGTAAAATAATCGATTATCTAATTTTCAGTGAAACTCGCGTGAAATATTCCATTTTACAGTGGAATTCTTGAACTCATTGAACGAAATCTACCAATACGTATACTGTCAATACACTATATCAACTGTCAACTTCTGAACTGCATATAATTAAATTTTAAATTATTTACAATTTATAGATACTACTATTTTGGTGTACGGTTAACTACATTTGATGTTTGACTATAATACCATATGCAAACATGTATTACTTGTACACGAAGAAAAAGAAGGAGAAAAAGAAGAGAAAAGAAGAAGAAGAAGAAGAAGAAGAAGAAACGAAGATAAAGAAGAAGAAGAAAAAGAAGAAGAAAAAAGAAGATAAAGAAGAAGAAGAAAAAGAAGAAGAAAAAAGAAGGAAAAGAAGAAGAAGAAGAAGAAGAAGAAGAAGAAGAAGAAGAAGAAAAAGAAGAAGAAGAAAAAGAAGAAGAAAAAAGAAGGAAAAGAAGAAGAAGAAGAAGAAGAAGCAGAAGAAGAAGAAGAAGAAGAAAAAGAAGAAGAAGAAAAAGAAGAAGAAGAAAAAGAAGAAGAAAAAAGAAGGAAAAGAAGCAGAAGAAGAAGAAGAAGAAGAAAAAGAAGAAAACGTTTATTCCAGAAGATTCACACATTAGTTTCTATTTAACGATACTACTATTTTGGTATAAGGTAAGAAGAAACATAATAATGCTAATAATAAGAAGAACAAGACGAATAAGAATAAGTTTATTCCGAAATATTCACGCTACATGGTGACAAAGAACATACAATTCAATATCTGTAATTATATACAATTATTATACTATATATTACACCTGTATCCTTTTGACATATGTGTAATGATATACTAGTACCACGGTAGCTATTGTACACGCAGCTGTATACACATGCTACCATGCGATTACAAACGTCATGATTAAAATAACGAGAGGAAGTTCAGAGTAGGCGCCGTGAATAGACGAAGAATTAAGTGTCAGATATACGAGAACAATATCAACTTAAACAATAAGTTTGAAAACATGAATCATACATAATTAATCCGTCCAGGAATCAACCTCATATGATATCCTACAAATCCTGTTACATCAATTCCACAGTGTTCCTGTTATTACATTTCTTGATAATAACATTTTAATTACATCCAAGCACCTTGACCCCTGTGAACCACCTAATTACCGAGGTGAGTTTTGTGAAGGTACTCGATACATGCACATCAGCCACGTTCTAATGATAATAATACACAATTGTGACGGTGGGTGTCATTGTCAGTCTATGTGGCATGTGTAATACCGCTGTTAATGTGTCATGCAGTCAAATGTGTGCTTGACACCGAAGACGAGGATACAGATTTGGAACTAGGATGATATAATATTAATAACGGTGATTTCA
>JAUTBV010009018.1:10679-22590 GCA_032361325.1 Lepetodrilus fucensis | reverse complement strand
CTATCGCCAATAGTTATTGATTGTTAAGATTGCTATCGGGACACACACTATCGCAATAGGTCGACTTATCGACTTATTGTTACACCCCTAGTAGATATACTAAATACATTTTCAATTAGTTTGTAGTTTCATGATTCTTGAACAGACTTATAAAATAAATTTAAAGAACGATTCTTCAATTTAATTATGGATGAGAATTTAAAGATAATTATTCACTAGATTATTGTATTGGATATCCCAGACAGCAAGGCAACATTGGCCCAACACCATTTCTTTCTTTCTCTCTCTCTCTCTCTCTCTCTCCGACCCCCATGAGTCGCACCTGTCCTCTCATTACTTATTATTTCAGTAAAACTTCTGTTTTTAAAGCTAATGTTAGTGTGTCCTAGCAACATGTCAACATTGGTCAAGGCTCTGTGGTCAGGCGAGCATAACGGTGTCACTGTAAATAGTGTCACGTAGTGCATCAATGATGTACGCGGCCATCACTATCACTATTCACTGGCACTGCGAACATTTCTATCAACATCAACCACGTCATGTTGACACAAACACAGCAAAAAGGAGGAGAAAATACTCACAGATGGGACCTCGGCTACAGCAGATAGTTTTTCAGAGCGACCTGGAGACCATTAGGTCTGCAACAACTAGTCCAAACACACATTCCAGTCTGTGACTACCACTCTTATTTCGTTTCAGTCGAAGACGTTTTGGTGTTTTTAAAAACAGCAACCACACTATGCCGCTTATACCATGTATATTTACCTAGGTTGTAGGACACTATTCATACTAAATTACAGTTGTTAAACACACTAAGTCGTTTTCATAGTAAATTATCGCTATTGTCACTAGAGTGCAGATTTATGGCTAAGTCTGCGTTTTCCATTTGATATAAGCAGCCGGTGTAAATGGAATTTGATGCCCATAGCAATCTTACCCACTTAGGGCACTACATTATACGCAGGATGTATTATATTTGGTTTATATTGCCGTATTTGAATTAAATTTACATTAATTTCACACACACAGATCATCAAGTTTATGATAAACCCCATCCTGCTGGATTAATCACATTTACTGATAAATAAAATGATATATGATATCTCTGTTTTTCTCCAGCAGGTATAATAGAATGGTAAACAACCGCCTGTGTGGTGGATATTTTATTGGTGTCTGTGGGTGGCAGAAATAGGAGCCAGACCTGGTATTGGTAGCACCTGAGTAGACACACTTGCACTATGTTATTTGTATTAAGATATATCTCCCTGCAATGCTTTAAATGTTTTAAAATAATATGTTAATAATACCAATGCATGGTTTCCATAGAATCTACGACATTACTGGTCTGAGGCAGGGAAACCTTTATTAAACTAATATTTTAACATGGAATTAATCGACATGTAGGCCTACATATTTGAATAGTATTACCACCCAAAACTGTTTTATTTTATTTAGATAAAAGAACACAGAAGAAGCTATATAGGCTATGTCACTTTCAAAGAGCGTATAGTAGGCTATCTCAAAAGCAATATGTGTGAAATTGATACACATTACCATCGAATCGATGTAAAATCATACATATAGCCTACATATAGCCTAACTGAGAACTGAATGCATTATAAAACTCCGCATACTAGTATTTAGTTTTTGGCTACGGTTGGGGGAGATGTCGCAGGAACGGCCACACATTCTATTTTTAGATATATTCGGTTTCGAAATTCTGGCGATAACATACACGGTGGCATGTGCGTGTTTGTTGTTTTGTTACGTTGTATCCCAATCTATCAAGCGTGAATCATGCTGACCAACATGATTCATCTCTGAATCAAACACAAATTTAAGCACACGAATCTTATTCACGGCGTATTAAGAGTTTATTTAGTCAACCCACGGCCTAACTCGTGTTTGGTTATCACCGGAAGTTGGGAAATTCTTGGAAATTCTTGGAAATTCTAAAAATATACTTGACCTACTTGTGCGCCCAATCTTCTATCATAGGAGGTCTGCATTCAACTGCCCAGCGTTATATGTTCACCAGGACCAAATATCGAAAAGGTCTAGTCTTTCCCCATCATCGAACACCATCCGTTTGACGAATGTGAATACACGTGTAGACATAAGCCGAGGCCTAGCTAATGGCCTGTGTTTCGAGGATGGCCTTTCTCATTCCCTTCTCAACATAATAACCGAATTTCACATGAACAGTTCATCTATATATAGAACATATTAAGTAGTGGAAATCAGTGTGAGTCTGAAGATGTATTCTAGGATGTTCCTATGTTACGTAGGCCTATAACGAGTTTCAAAATAAAAGCTCCAGATATTATGCCCTGTGCCTTTATATTTAGTGATCCCTAGCAAATTTTGAGTAGTAGCCTATATGTAAGAAGGATCCGAGTCATCAGGAGTTATTTTATTCCTTCTTCAGTCATACGATGTCGTAATTTAGTGTTGGACGAAACCCGCGCTCATACCTGCTGGTGTCGTCCCATCCTGTCGAATCCCATTTTGTCGAAATTATACATCCTGAGCTTACCTTGCTGCTGAATGGATTATTCCTCCTTTGTTTTACTTGCAAATCCAATGCTGTGAGTGTATTATTTTAAATTAGGCCCATTTGTTTTTATCCAATCTTCTGTCTGTTAAAAAATAAATCAAATGCATACCGTGTCTTGTGTGATCTTGTATTTTTTGAAAATTGGTTATTAGTAATCCTTCTTTCTTTTACATTGTTTTGTTTAGCCTATTTTAATCAAATCGTCTGTGGCTTTAAACAAACATCCAAATGCATCCCGTGTCTATTGTGATATTTATTTTTAAACATAGGTTAAATGCATAATATCACAGATTAAGTTGTCGTTTTGGACCGAATTGGAGTTTAAAATGCAAAGTACATCCAAATATTTGTTTATCGCTGTAGGATAGGTGAAATTCCATTGGAGTTTACACTTCCTGGTATAACCCGTATAAAATACGTACAATCTCACATTTCATCTGTTTTCCTGACTAAGTGAGATATACTCTACTCATTGAACACGGTCACAGTAATAGTTCGCGACCACTGGCACCATTATATGCGAGTCGTAGCTAATTAATAAATATTAATACAAATTAAAATATTGATGTATGTATGTGTGTACAATATACAGGTATAATTAGGTGGCGTAAACTATGTTTCTGTTATTCGCAGTATGTGATTTGGACATTTTGATTTCCGTCCATGGCATGCATGATGACGTACTAGTGCTGGTAAAAATGGTGTCTTAACTGCTGTTTTTAAGACATTTGTTTTCCTCCAATTATTAAGCCTATGTCTCATATCATATGATAGTAGAGCGTATCTTGTGTATGGATGCAGTATTACTAATAATTATTCCGAAGTGATACATGTATAATTGTTTCAGTATTATTTTCCATTGACTAAATATTATTCTGAAAATTCTTTGAAATTGTGAATCATTCGTAAAATCCTTGGAATAACACACAGTGAATGTATTACCGGTAATTAACCATTTCACTAATACTCAATGTATTGTTCAACTCGTATTTTGTGGCTCATTTTATGTCAATGTATTCTCATACCATTAATTACTAACTGTACATCTTTCAAAACTATCAGTTCGTGTCGACGGCATTCGTCGCATTACGTACTGAGACAGATCTGAGCTGTGCGCAAAGCACCAGTACATAAATAATACAAATAAAACAGATGTTTCAAGTGCAACCACATTGTGTCAATTTATTCAAAAATTACATCAAAAACAGTCACAAAGAGTATGAAATTGTAACTTCTCATGGGTAGCGTCTGCATCGTGTAGGAAATATTCCCTAGCATAAATAACATGTATTTGACGATTTACACAACAATACACACTCATTTGGTGAATTCTACACAATGTGGAACCTAGAATCTTGCACAACAAGTATTTAAATACATTTCATGATTTCAATAATGGCACATGTTTAGTAACTGTGTAATAAATAAACAACCCTTGTTCTGACGCGATTGACTTTTGCTTTACGAAATAAAGAAATCAGGATAGATTAATTTTGTATGCCTGCTCTCTAATATTTTCCAATTATCGTTTAAAGTGGTTTTGTTTATATCAAATTAACAATATTCAATAAAAACTTCACAGCTTTTCCTTAAGCTGGCTTCAATGATTCCATATTACATGTTTTCTGGCGGCAGACTCGTTGACTGCTATAGTATGTTTAACCATCTCCCTGTTGGATTCGGCACAGTCACTGCTTTTTAAGGCATCTCCAGTTGCCTTCAGCATGGAGAGGGTTAAGGATGAAATGGTTCTTTGTTGTAGATGGTGATGCTATGCCAGACACATCTAGTAAAGCTCTTACATTTTCGCTACTTTCTCCACAGTATTTCAGTGACATCGTCAATCTATACGGTATAAATCGCCAGGGCTGATGCAGCTATATCAACATTCATAACGATATGTGTAATGTATGTAACGAATATACGTGTCGTATCTGGAACCGTCTTCAACTTACAAGAGGATATACACAGTTGTGATGTATGGCCACTGTTTGAATCTGAATGAAAATGCTATTATAATAGTCTGCTATTATGTAATCTGAATAACAATTGTGTAATCTGAATGACAATCGTGTAATATGAATAACAATGCTAGTGTATGAATCTGAATGATTGCTATATAGTATCGAATTTGAATGAAAATTATAGTGTTGGTACCTCAATGATAATACTATTGTTTGAACCTCAATTACTATGCTATTGTTTGAATCCGAATGACATTGCTATTGTTAGATCCTCAATGACGATATTACTTTTCTAATGTTATTGTTGAATCTGAATGACAATGCTATTGTATGAATCTCAATGAGCCATTGTTTCAATCTGAATGAACACACTGTTATCAGCTGTTCTTTTGATATAAATTGGAGGGTCTACATTAACGTGGATATACACATAATATTGACAGATAGTCGTCATTATTCACGTTGTAATTACATTATAGTTCCAATCTGTACTCATAATAATATCATTGTGCAACATTCTACCATGTATCATACGAAATAATACACATGTCAAAGCCATTTCATTTCTAGCACCTCCGAAATATTAATAAAATGAATACGGAAATAGTTAATGCAATATTCATACAAAGTGAATTGTTGTCAATGTATAAGTAAATACATCTGATGCTAACTGGTGAAAGGTACTGCAGATACAAGTACTTGTGACACTATATTATATACAGTCATACATGCAGTCCATGTCATACATATACAATGCCATACATAGCTAAACTACACGACTATAACAAGTGATATCACAAAGAAATAGAGGAATTCTCATCAACTAGTATAAGTATGTTTCCTCTCAGATCTGAATGCCATTTACAAACAATGATATTAAAATACTAGTGGTGATCTTCAGAATAATGTCAAATATTTCAAATGATTGTTAGTGGTATTATTTGACAAACTCCATAGATTAATTTGCGGTCAATATGGTAAAACGGTAATGTCGTACAATACACATTGTTGTAATTATAACTGTAACGTCGTCTTTGACATCGTGAATATTCTCAATCAGAGCTGTACATTGTAGAACAGGAATATGTTGAACGTCTAGCCATATTGTACTCTGTTGAACTATTAATCTGTATCTATGTTGGTGCCAAGTGCCTTCATAATATTCTCAATACACAGACATAACGTTTTACTCAAGCGGCGTGCGTCACATAGTTTTATATATACATGTATATCAGAAAATATCCCCCCAATATACAGATCGACTGTTTTTATGGCAATGCCTGCACATCAAATATATTTATGCATTTTAATTATTTAATGATCTAGATGGCTGTTTCATACTAAGTCTTAATTTAGTTTTACAATGTTTTGAAGGTGTCATTACAATTGACATACAGTTAAAGCGAAAAGTACGTCAGCGAATGTTGGCTAAACCAATAAAACATGGACATAGACACTTTCAAGCATGTGCCCTGTTTACCACTGGTTATGTATTTCCATATATTACATACCACACCGCTTTCATTTATGATCAAATGCCATTCTTATCGAAAGCATGCATGTTTACGTAAAATCACTCGTATTAAATGTGCTGGGAAGCGTAGCGCATAAATAAACTACAGCACATGAATCAAAGAAATTACAACATTGCGACTTTAAATTTAATTAAATGAATTATCAATGTGATCAAAGTATAATTTCACGTTGGAAAATGCGTTTTAAGACTACGCAAGGTTGTGTAAAAGCTTACGAACAGACTCTTGTGTATTTTAAATATATATTCTAATGATATACTCGGATACATGACTGATATACAGAATAAAATACAACTTCAAATTGTATGCGTATATAATTATTCGTTTTATCATAACAGCTACTAGTTAACACTCTCCCTGCTGAATTATACACAGGCACTACTCTTTAGGGCATCCCCGGTTGCCTTCAGCGTGGAGAGGGTTAAAATGCGTATGTATACGCGTGACAGTTATTCTATACCATAGGACATTCATGTCTATTTTCTCCAATATGCTCAGAAATCTCTCTTCCATTTTGCCATAACCTATGATCTATGAACCAACCAAGCATCATGTATTGCAATTAACACTGACTTGAGAGTTAATAATTATTTGAAGGACTGGACTGAAGGACTGCAATATTGTCAGCGATATCTGGTTAACTTGGGAGGTGAACTCGCAGCAATTATATGACTTACGAATCACAAGGATGATAATTGTATAGGCATACTATCATTATTATTATTATTTATTATTATTATTATTATTAGTAGTAGTAGTAGTAGTAGTAGTAGTAGTAGAAGTAATATACGTTTATACGTTTATATAGCGCAAATATCCAGAATAACTGCTCAAATGCGCTTATTAACCCGTTTATTATCACTGTTACACAACCATTGCATTCCAATATATTACGTATTATAAAATGGTCTCCGTCAGACATTATCCTCCATCCCCCATTCCGGACTGGATTCGACCCAGAACCTTTTAGAATGTAGTTCGAAGAACCTGAGGACATTCCATTACTATATCAAGTCGGGAAGAGACAGCATACGCATGCGCACACTGAAGAGTTTGCATTTATCAGATGAGTTGCTCTTGGCATCTCTAACCCTCAGAAAGGAATCTCTGATGTAGACTAAAGATTGGTGCAATGCATCTGAATTTTGGTTTACAATGTAGCTGTTCTCAATACACGTAAATAGACTATATACTAGTAGTTAACACTCTTCCCCCACCCTCTTCAACACCCACCCCTCTCCTCATAAGGCACCTGTCTTTTCATCCAACAGGAAGAAGCTAGGTTAAATCAATTAGTGCGCATGACGTCACTTCCTGGCTTGGTGTAATTGTTGTCTAACCTCACCCCAACCGCCCAAGTAAAATTCGATACGAAAGTTGCATAGGTAAACAATCAACCATAGCAGTAACGACGTATATGCCACTTGATTGGTTGACGTTCAGGCCAATAGGCGACCTTTGCTGATCTGTCATTTCTTGAAGGACACTGGCATCCTAATTGAAGGTTGTCATCACCCAAATTCCAGATGCTTGTTAATGGAAACACTTGGCACGATAGTGGGGGTATTTGATCGATGGCTTTCGTTTTTTTGTGTGTGTGTGCTGGGTATCGCTTCATGACGCTTTCGTAAAGTCCTACTGAGCGACCATAGCGCTCTCGTAGGGATCTCTTATGTTACATGTCGATCTGGGTATCGTTTCACACATCTCCCCTACGGAAGGGTACAATTCCGAGCTTCGCTTACTACATTGAAGAAAGTCGAGATGGGTCACGTGGGCTAGGCAATAGATGTTTCACAGAGACCATAGCACTCTTTGCCGATAGATAATACATTTCTAAGCGAGTGCTATGGTCTTAGCGGCTAATAGAGCTCTGAAACGATGGGCCGTATTCATAAAGTCAGTTTTTGATGATAAATATATAGCAAAAACTGACTTAAGCCCTTTTATGAATACCGGCCGTGGTCACTTACGAAAAGGATATTGTCTCATAATGGATACGAGGACTTCGAGAAACGATTCCCTGGTATACACTAATTTATATGTATTGATTGCATGCCTTGCAACAACCATCTGATACAGCGATGCCACCCAATTTGCAAATCAACCAGGGTGACTACAACATTATATGAGCTAAATGCAGTAAAACAGTCCCCGAACAGAGGTTTATATTTTCTTCTTTTTCTTCTTTGAAATCCTCACACTGCAGGATTGGGCACAGGTCCTGTTCTGTATGGCATCTCCGGTTGCCTTCAATATATATAGAGTTAATCACGCGGGTTTCCTTCTTGATGAATACACGCACACACACACGTTTACACACATCCTCATAATCTTCCCACTCATCACCATGGAATGTCATTGGTTGTTTGGCTGTGTTCACCATTGGTTGTTTGGCGGTGTTCACCATTGTTCAAGTCCTGTGGATTACAATGTCCACGTAGTTCATCATTCTACCTCCCGTCCTCTCCTACCAACCACCAAGTTATGATTTCACCCTTGCCCTGAAAACATCAAATATCACAATTAATAATAACTACAACCACAATAATAATATTATTAATAATAATAACAATAACAATAATAACAATAATAATAACAATAATAATAGTAATAATAAAATATATATTTAGAGCTGTTTTAAATAGTCTTTCACTTTCAAAGACGTTTCATGGTAATTTCTTTCGATTTTTAATGATCTTTTACAATTAGTTTTAAACCTATACTACTGCTAATCATCATCATCATCATCATCATCATCATCATCATCATCATCATCATCACCATCAACACCAGCCAACGTCCTACTGCTCATTGGAGCAGATACTAATACATTTTACCCGTGTACCCATTTCACCTTCTTAACTCCCTGAGGAGAACTAATACGGTAATTATCAGTATAGCCTGCTATTATACTGGAAAGTGTGTTCGTACTGCAAATTGTTGCAGATGTATACGAATAGAATTATAATTTAATTCTTTACAAAATAAATTGCTCCCATAATGATTCTGGTAATCATTATTTCATCGGCATGGCTTACATTCCATGTTAAATTACTCTTTTCTTTACCTGGCTTTGAATACTTTCTATTTCAAAATATATAATCTAATATTCATCAGAATAATGCCTATTATATATAACTTCAGTGTGTTGTGTTACTTACAGGGGAAATGTACTAGAATGACTAGTATAACAGGTGTAGTGTCTACGAGCCTGCCTAAGTATATAATCTAACCTTCATTTCCACAGGGCCTCTAAGTTCTAATTGGAATGTTTTAAAATCGTCAAGGACTTCCTTTGTTTGAGGGCTGACGTGGATCTTCAACGCTGGAAAATAGATCACATTGAAATCTTATGTTACACAGGATACAGTCTACACGTGTACATGGTCACAGTGATAATGCTAGTATAGGGTGCATGAATTTATTATTAAAGCCCAAGATGTTGGAACCATTCCTTTTGTGTTTTTATTAAATGTGTGGTATTTTGTGTGTGGTTGTTTTTGTGTATGTGTGTGTGTGTGTGTATGTGTGTGTGTGTGTATGTGTGTGTGTGTGTGTGTGTGTATGTGTTTGTGTGTGTGTTTTGCATATCTATGGCATCCGACGTCTATCAATCGGTCCCAACAATACGAACCTTTCTCGGTTATGCCTTCATGCTCATCTCAACATTTTGTTCATGAATCCCCGTATACAACTTTAGCTTGAGCATGAACTCGTACTCAAAAGGTTTCGTAATCTCGTGGCCAGGGCCAGAATAAATACGTTGCAGTGTTCAGATAATTGACCCAACCGATAATACTTGGAACAGATAATAAGGGTATTTACATGATTAGTAATGATCAATAGCCTATTCAATCGTGCACAGTCCCAGAGATGCAACAACGCTGGGATTCGGTATCTGGCGAGAAACAGCCTTTCTAAATACGGTATCGAATATTCAATCAAACCTCCGTGTTTCATACAGATCGCATATAAAATATGGCTTTCTCAGTAGAACTGTCTTTTCTGATAAAGAAAATAATATAAAAATGATGGTCTTACGGAGGCCATTTGACTCCATGCGCGAGGTAGTGTTGACGGTATCACCGAACAAACAATAACGTGGCATCATCAGTCCCACTACACCGGCACACACCGAGCCTGAAACATAGAAATAAACTGTCATTGTTATATTAAGGATACTATTGATAATTAGCGTATTAGTAATGCTGTATTGTATGCTCAGCGCGCTACAGTAGGCTACAACGTATATAGTGCAGAGGAAAGTAGCTTAGGGTAAATTAATTCAAATAGAAATTTCTAAATGAAATAGGGTTAATTCCGCCTTCAAGATTAGGCCTATATATGTTATGGCACATCCTCGAAAACTCAAGCCATTATGACTCCACTAACCTACGTCAAATATTAGTGTAGTCATAATGGCCTGGTTTTCGAGGATGGTTATGGTATGGGCATGTATGTCAGGATGAAACCTGCAACACACGTATCGCTTAGTGTTGCAGTGAACCTGCTAGTATTCCCTGGTACTGACGGACCAAGGATGATAACTGAAGACAACAGTACTATGCGGACCATCACCATCATTATCATCATCATTATCATCATTATCATCATCATTATCATCAGCACTATCATCATGTAAATAGAACCACTAACATTGACGAATAAATAAATATAAACTAGATAGATAAATAGATATACTAGTAGTTGTAGTGGAAAGACTGAAAATCCGAGATCGCCAGCAAAACGGTAGCATACATTATTAAATGATAGTTGTTGAACCACACGAACGCCACTATTTAAGCTACACATGGCATAGGCTACATGTACGTATACTAATAATATTACTTACCGGTATGTAAACCAATTCTCAGTTTGAGCTGTCGATTAGGCATGTGGCGTATTTTGAAAGACAGAACTGCATCCAAGATGGCTAAAGACATCCGCGATATCTCACGTGCATGTATATTTCCGTTCCGGATGGGCAGACCTGAGACCACCATATATGCGTCTCCTATCGTCTCCACCTGTTAAAAGAAATCATGTTTATCAAATTAGCCGCAGCATTTCTAGACTATGGTAGATTTATAACTGCATTCTATGAATTGCAGTAAGTTTGATGCCAAGAGTCTATATCGTTTACAAAGTAAACTATCGTAACACAACTTTCATAATTTTACAAATATTAACACCGAAGCAAAGTGAAATGAAAAAAGGTTCAATAGGTGACGTATGAAAGAGATCATAGCGTCTGTCTGGTATATTCGTGATGATATACTCTACCTAGTATCACTAAATGCTTTAAGAAACACGTATCTGTTAGGGTAATATTCTATGGCTACTTCGCTGGATTACTGAGAAAACGCTCATATAATCTACAGGATGTGCGCACGTAGCACTACAAATCCTTTATACCGGACCAACATACCTTGTAAACGTCGAAGTTTTCGATGATGGAATCAAAAGTTGTGTAAAGATCGTTCAACAAGTCCACGACCTATAAAACATGCGGAAACACAATGTATTTATTAATATGCAGGTATTCATTTGTTTGGGCAAGGCTTGAAGACATGGATGTTCATGGAATCAATAAATCAGCAACATCATCATCATTATCAATCATCATCATCCATCATCATCATCATCATCCGTCATCCATCATCCATCATCATCACCATCATCACCATCATCATCATCATCATCAATGGAGCTACATCCTCGGGGTCCACACTGACCTGCATGGGTGTGCTCTCAGCAGACATGGCAGTAAAGCCACAGATGTCGCTGAAGTAGATGGTGACTTGCTGGTACGTCTCGGCCGCCACCGCTTCTCCTCTCACCAGCTGTATGGC
>JAUTBV010009018.1:0-10579 GCA_032361325.1 Lepetodrilus fucensis | reverse complement strand
CAGATGTCGCTGAAGTAGATGGTGACTTGCTGGTACGTCTCGGCCGCCACCGCTTCTCCTCTCACCAGCTGTATGGCAACACTCCTGCAAGACCATATTGTTATAAAGTAATGCTTCTGGGAATATTTTATGTACGGTCCGTCAGAATCTTACCGGTTAAAGTTATTATGTAGCTGGGCTGACAAGATGCTCCTATATGTCTAGGCAAGCGCGGGTTAACCCATTGGACTCGCAAGCCAGTAACTCGGGGTTAAATACCAGGATCGAAGTAGTCCTGCTCCAATGGCGCCCAACGTGGGTAATTCCACTTGCCGAGAACAGTAGGAGCATCTATGCTATCTCACACTCATCTTGCCTATCACACGTGACCTAACTGGACTTTCTTCGTAGTGTCTCTTGGCTGCATAGACCCCGTTTCCCGGGCACTCTGAGATCAAAGCGCTACGGTCGGCATTGATACGCCAATCATATTTGCCCTAGGCTCCAACAACAAATATGTCGCGAGAACTAGTCGCCACCTCATATAAGTTGGTACTCTCACTGGTTCCATACACGGATGTCATATCAAAACAAGAAAGGTTTCCCTTGAACAAAGGCTTTCGTCTATTGGATATTCAATCCCAAACTTAAGTTTTGATATCGCTCACAAACTTCTACAGCGAACGTATCACCATTTTTGAAGGGGAGACAACTCACTCTGCCGACAGAGGTTAACTCTGAGTGCCATGAAATGGTGGTATATGATAACAAGGTGTAGTAATGTAGTAAGCGGAGTTCGGAATTGTACCCTTGCCTGGGGGAGATGTCTCACACCCGGCTACAGATGCACGTATATAGACATGTCACGTGCTTTTAAGGCGTACATACGTACTGTTACACATTACTCACTTTGGTAACATCATGTAGAGTAGATCCTCGGCTCGCTTCTTCTGCTCCAGATAGTCTGAGGTTCGTTCCTCTACCAAGGCCTCCAGGTTGTTGGCGTACTGCTCCATCCGAGACAGCAGGTTGTCCAGGATGTCGCCCTTGTCGCCGTCTCTGGGAGACAGTGAACAACCCAACATGTCATGTACAGCCATACAGGTTCTCATGGTGGCATTAATGATTAAGACAGCCACGCATAAAGTAAAAACTAAATATTGGTTCCTCTCAGTTTAACTAATATCTAAAGAAGCTACTCATGCAGTTGTTAAAACTTTTGTTGCATCAGACATGAAGAGCCACGTGGAATTGTTGGTCTCAATGACCTTTCTGGCAAACATTGGCATTTACAACCCATCATGTCAGTTGCAGCCATTAAGGTTCTCATGATGATGCTTGTAACTGTTGAGCTTCATATGATGCTCCTCGGCGATTATTATTATTATTATTACAATACACAAATATATCCTGATCCTACTTCATTATGATGAATTTCTACCTCTACTACTACTACTACTACTACTACTACTACTACTACTACTACTACTACTACTGACGCTGCTGCTGCTACTACTACTACTACTATTACTACTACTGCTGCTGGTACTACTACTACTACTACTACTACTATTATTTATACACAAGTATAGCCATGTACTCATCCTACTTGTTGAGCTTTCTGATGATGTTCTTCAAGGACTGGAAGTCCGGCCTCTCTGTGGGCTCCTCTGACCAGCATCTCTTGATGACCTCAGCCAGCTCGTCACACGGACAGTCGAACTCCTCGATAGTCGGCCGGAAGTACGGCTTCACCCCGCTCTTCACCTTCTCTATGACCTCTGTGGACAGTGCACGTGACCTCAATTGGTATGTCTTACAGGAAGTTATATTGTCGCATGCTCTTTGGTGGATCTATTTAATGCCATATGCTCATTGGTCGATTTAGCTTACCGGAAGTGATGGCATGCTCACTGGTGGATTTAACCTACCGGAAGTACTATTGGTATATGCTCATTTGTGGATTTAAATCGTTCAACAAAACACTGGCACTTAATGGGTAGAACCGATCATTATCGGTATAATGTGTCAGGTTGAACCAGCATCACCTCTAAGTCTCAAATATTTCGTAATTTCAAACATTCCAGTCAAGATTAAAACATGTAGGTCACTTTACAATGTCTGTAACACATTAAGACCAACCATCATATATTAACACCACTATACTACATATTTAGACCGTTCAGATGTACGCCTAATTATCTTGGTACAATAAGGATAAGTCAACTCACCTTTAGGCTGTAGATCAAGGCTATGCAAGTAGAACACTCCGTTCCTATAGACGATTTCTTGACATATAACTGCAAAGCTATAGACATCTGCCTTCTGGGATCCTTCCGGTGGACGATTAGTAATGCGCAGAAGCTCGGAAGCTGTCCACAGCCTACCTGGAAAGTGAAAGCTATTACATACAGACACAGGTTTGCTAATAGTAATAACTTGTTGGTAGTGGATAAATATGCAACACAATTCTAGTACATGTTGAATAAGCTAGAACCTTTTGCATACAATACGAGAAAGTGTATCTATACATGCTTTGTTTGCATATATACAACCTATGTAATCTAATATTGACTGTTAATTAGTGTGTAGAATATATACTATAGTATTATGCGATGTTTAGTTAGTACATTCTTGTCTTTACTAGTCCGTATGACAGAAAAGTCCTCGTCAAAAACGTTTCGTGTTTCGTGGCATTTTATTTTCGAATGTTAAATGTTTTTTGTTGTTGTTGTTTTACATTTTCTTGAGAAGAAAAAATGGCACTTCAAGGACTGGTGACAGCTGGGGCAGCTATGCCCCAGACTCCAATGAGTACTCACTCCTGTAAAAGGCGTATGTGTTATCTGCCATGTCATCGTCGGACTCCCGGAAGTAGTGGAGACCGAAGTCCGTGATCTTCACCACAAACCTGCTGTCTACCACACAATTCGTGCTCTTCAGATTGCCGTGGGAATGTATGTCCGTACTATGCAGGTAAGCCATCCCCTATACCAAACAAACACATCATCACGGTTATTATTCACTGTTATTACTGCTTGGAATATGTTAGATTCTCAAGAGCATTGGTGTCCTTTTTGATGATCATAAACCAATTTACCAGGGTATCGCCTCACGAAGCTGTCTTATCTAGTACAAGATCATAAGGACTCTCGTAGCGATTATATATTATATGGGGATCGTGCATTTACTAGAGGGCTATGGTATCATAGTGGATATATGAGAGCTTCGAGAAACGATACCCAAGGAAGAAGAATTGAGCATGCAAATTGGTTTCCAAGTTTGTATTCACACACGAACAATACTAATGATGCAAATACATCATTTTCCACCTACACAAATTCCTAGGTTAATATGTATTTAGTAAAAGTTTAATATGATTCTTAACCCAATATTAGACATCTCAAAGTAGGCTACATGTAATAGTATTGGAAGCATCACTGGACAGATCTAGTCTTCAAGCATACCGTTAATAACAACATGCCCTGACTGATGGAATCTGTACCTACCCGGACGATGTCCTGCATTATGGAATATCTGAACATCCAGTCCAGCTTGATCTGGTCGTTCTCCAGGACATCCTGCAGAGATAAACAGGTCAGAGTTCATATAGCATGTTTAAATGATAGGATGAAATTGATAATGGGGTAATAACAAAGCACTTAGAACTTGTAATACTCAAAGAAAAGTCTGTAAAAGTGTAATACTACTACATTAATTTGTTATCTTTCCTCTTTCGTTATTTCTCTCTCTTCTCTCCCATTCTCTCTCTCTCCCCCCTTTATATTCTCTCTCTCTTTCTCTCTCTGTCTCTCTCTCTCTCCCCTTTATATTCTCTCTCTCTCTCTCTCTCTATATATATATATATATATATTCTCTCTCTCAACCATCTATCCTATCTCTTTCTATCTCTATCTCTGTATGTCTCTTATACACTCCCTCTCATACACGTGTTCTCTCTCTCTCTCTCTCTCCCCTTTATATTATATCTCTCTCTCATCTCACACACAGATACACACACACACACACACACTCTCTCTCTCTCTCTCTCTCTCTCTCTCTCTCTCTCTCTCTCTCTCACAGGTTGCTTTTTCCTCTCACCTGTAAACTTCCTTTAGGGCAGTACTCTGTTATTATACACATATGCGGTGAATCTATGCACGAGCCTATAAACCTCACCAGATGATCATTCTGTAGGTCTTTTATCTACAGGAATTGAGAAATAACTAAATTACATTAATATGCCCATTATAACAATTTTCATTGAAAACAATACAGTAGCATATATTGACGAAAACCCTTACTTTTGTTTTTTAAAATTGGTGTTTAAAGTCGCTTTCTAGAATCTTTCACTAATATCACGACTACAATAACACGTAATATAACAATATTATATAATACTATATACACCATATTAATACACTGTATACTAATTGACCAGAATAGTTTTCATATGATATTGAAATACATACTCTAGGATGATGACAAAATGGACATATGAACATGGTCTTACCTTTTTAATTTCAATTAGTAATGGCTTGTGTATTGTGATATGTTGGCGAGGTATTGGCTTGATGGCTATAATCGCTCCCTACGAACATATTAAAATTATATATGCATATTTGTAAGTTATAACATATTAAAATATAACTATAGCGGAAGTTTTGGATTTGGACTATATTTGCACTATATTTCATGCTGGAGCCAAACCTTTTAAAAACTAAGATGCATTAATAACACAAACAAATTGTATAGCTTACTTGCATTGCCTTAATGCACTGAATCACGTATACTCAGTGACTAATATGTAATAAAGGTATCGTTATTGTAACGAAAACTGTGACAAATACGATCTGGTTTGACATAAATTATTATATTTTTGTTGTAAACCGACTCATAGACATTGTTAACATATACAACACACTTCCTATACACCCTTGGGGTAATAATAGTGTAATAATAGACACATTGTGCATGGAGTCTAGAGCAATATAAATACACATTATTATTATTATTATTATTATACACTCAACCAGCTGTCAGCACATTCAATATTAGGTAAATATGGACATCCCTCAACACACGTACTCCGCTGTCAACATATATATGACGTGTGTCTATGACAGGTGTTTATTTACCTTGTAGTAACCGGTCTTCGTGAACAGCTGTCTGTTGACGTCTCCGAGATGGACAGCAATGGTATCCCGCGAACAGTCGCTGACGTACGAGTACCTCTGTGCAAATATAACAGACATAATATAAGTAATGCTATTTGCTAATCCTATAAACTATTCCAGGTATATATGCGTTCATAATATTTCCTCACGGTTCTACGTTGTAATACGCAAACTTTGAAACCATATGGGCTGGTTGTTCGAAGCCCGGTTATCTTAACGCGCATTAAGCTTGTACTATTATATACCCTATGGAGACAGCTACGGGCTTCGAACAACCGGCCACTGAAGTTCACAATCGGTGTAGTATACATACAATACAAGTAACAAACCTTGGGGTCAAGTTCCGGAAGCTATCGTATACTTAACTGACATCGTTAAAGGCCTCTGTGGAGGGACATTCGACTAGATACTTAACATTTACTATATTCCCTCCATAGCATGGTACTTCAACAGGACTACTCTACAAACCTGCGTTTCACAAAATAAACGTTTACCGGAAGTCTTGGCAGAAATCGGATCGAGGACACGACCTAGTACAGTGCAAATACTCGCGGTCTATGCCTAGATCAACGTTCGACCATTGGTGGACCATTGGCATTGGTCGACCCTTCACTGACCCTATTCAGGCTGTATTTGCTTCCCTGTCGTTCCAACTTCCGGTTTTTCTCAGGGGCGCCAAACATGATGTCTTCCCACTTCACACGCCAGTTCATCTCCGCCAGCTCGGCCTCCAGCCGAATGTGTCTACAGACATGGGACACATATTAGAGCATATCAACAAGATGCTGTTAAACAGCTATATGCATAAATATAAAACATAATAACTCGAATACACGTTGGGTCCCACGTTGGGCGCCATTGAAACAGGATCACTGCCGATCCTGGGATTCGAACCTGAGTTGCTGGATTGCGAGTCCAATGCTCTACCGACTGAGCCAAAGGGATAACCTCGCTGGCCGAGACCAGTAGGAGCATCTTATACCACATCCGGTTACACCAACATACATGGTATAATCGAAAACCGGATACGTGTTTCCACATTCTTTTCAGCAGTAAGATGATATCTTGTTGCTCATATAATACTAGTTGGTATAGTTTCTGATAATTGTAAATAATATAAATTATGATATATTGCAAGCCACATTTAAAGTGTAAGTTGATAATTCCTTAAACATACATATACATTTTACACGGCACGTTTCATTATATGTGTCATGGACAAAGTTATACATAATACGGTACGCTGACCTAGTATAATTTGATGATGTATATTCAAGGGCGGCATAGCCTAGACTTCGGTCGTAATGAACACAACAACGTTATCGTCAGTATTTTACCTGTAGACAAAGAATGTGACGATGAGAACGACGAGGAGAACGGATCCCAGGACAATGATCACAATGCCATACTCGGGAAATGGCTCTGGAATAAAATGTAGAACATTAACAACCATTACATACATACACATTAATGCTACATACACATTTGATACAAGATGAACGATATTCTTAAATTAATGTTATCACAAATAAAATCGTTTCTTGGTATTAATCATCATCAAAACATTCCCCACGCCTATGTTAGGTAGCAATGGTCGTGGTTTTGACGATGGCTATCATAATAGTCGACTTCCAAACGTTTGTAACATTAGGATTATATTAAAACAAATACGGCTTTTAATGGGGATTTATCCTATGCTGTGCACAGGTGAGACGTCAATAAAATGTATTTCTGTCTGTGGATTTCTTCACGCACCATTTGGGGGACACTTGGACCCATCAAAGCCACACTTTGGGGTGTCTGCCGGGGGCGAGTCCAGACCTCCAGCCCAGTGGATCCGCTTCCCCGGCACCGGTTCGTACTTCTGGCGGTTACCATAGTAATTTGCCACCACCTGTAGACAAAATAATAAACATAGGCATGACTATATCACAAATAGAAGAAAGATTATCTCATAATATTCAATATTTCTAAAGAGTGAACACAATCGTCAGCATTCGTAAAATAGGTTATAATATTCAATATTTTCAAAAACCAAAACAAATAACCTTAATTTAATTTTTCTATAAGTGCAAATTATGTTACTACTGTAACACTTATAGTATACTAAAAGAGGGGCAACAAAGACATGTACGATATTTGATAAGTTTAATACAGACTGTAAATGCTATGGCCTCCACGTACCTATTGGGTCTAATCTCTCTAGATGCTAACACAAGTACACATATAGCACCATAGAGTTGAGTGGGAAATACACCAAGATACCCTAGACGTAGTTAATCACGTTGCTGTGATGAGACTCACCTCAAATTTATCTTTCTCGGGGTTGAGATCCAAGAGAGAATAATCTGCATTTCTGTCACCATTGTCGTCAATACTAACAGTTCCTGTTATGCCTGGAAGAGAGAAGATCCAACATAATTACTACAATTTCTTCTTAAATAATTGAATCAGTGAATCAGTGTTCTTTGAATTCATATAAATAGGACATTAGTCTTTTCGAGAATGATAGTTTAGTTAACGAATCGTCCGTAACATACCAGCAAGACCTCGAGCTTTTCCTAAACCCTATCGCAGACCCCCAACCCGCCTAGAACAACAGATCCAATATCATTACTATAATTCCTTCTTTAAATTGAATGATTATTCTTTGAATTCATATTAAATATGTCACATTTTGGTCTTCAAGAACAATACTTCAGTTAACGAATCGCCCATAAAATACCAACATGACCTCAAGTCTTTCCTAAATCCTGTTACAGAACCCCCACTACCTCTTCCGAAATGATAACTGAAGGACATAACAATATATGCCGTCGGAGGCCGGAGGAGATGAATGTTGTTATATCGATTACATTAATGATGGACTTGTACAAGTAGGTAATATCGTGGGCAAGATATCAAGCGTTCCCCCAATAACAGGTTGCTCGGCCATGCGTTGAGCCAGGGCTGTAAACCTGCTTTATAGAAGTCCTACAGCACTCTTGAAGTAGTTGGACTTCAGTAGCCACATGAACTTCAGGGAGCGGTGCGACAGTACCACTGGAAACCATAGTGCTCAAGCTTGGCATCATTAACTGCAACGCTGCAGACATCGGTGTGCATTACAGACAGAAATAACGGGAAGATTTAACGTAATATTGTATAATGAATAGCAAGTCCTGTGTATAACCCATTGGAATATAATACATAATGTTGATATTCTATGAAGAGTAAACGAGCAAAATGTCTGAGCTGGTATGTATCTATCCATATTTGACTACAAATGAGTATGGGTTAAATTTGCCACACAGATCTGTTCTGACATATTATCACAGTTAGTCCAACAAGTAGGACACACCTCCGCAATATCGGTAAGCCTATGATGAAGTTATTGGTAGCATGCTATATGTCCCATGCCTGTAACCTAATCTACAGATACTAGTAATGGACACAGAAGTAGTTGAACACCAAGTAGTATCAGACAATTGAATGTTCATGCGTCATTACGTTATGACATTGGGGATTTACGTTATCACTGGATAATCTTCTGCATCAATATGTTGCATGGGTTATCATTGGATGAACTATTGCGTCTATTGTACACATGTGATACTATTGGAAGCAAACTAAATGTAGGCGTTGTGAAATCAGAGACATTTTAGAAAGGACAATTCATTTACTAATTTCAACGAATGTAATACATGAATAGATATGTTTTCAAGGGATCCATTATACCAATAAATATAATTAATAATGTTATACACACCACTCCCGTCATAGCTCCTAACCACCACGCCAATACACCCTAACCACCACCACGCCAATACACCCTAACCACTACACTAATACATCCTAACCACCCGCCATTACACCTAACCTATCCCACCAATACATTTGTTAACCACCCTGCCAATACATCTTACGAACCCCGCCAATACACCCTCACCCCGTCACCAATATGCCCTAACCATCTGCCAATACACCCATCCACCTCCCAGCCCACCTTTGTCAGAAAATAAATGCTTGAGATTTATACTAGAATCTGCTACCTGCGATAATTATATTATTAACCATTTCCCTGCTGAATTATATGCACAGACAAAGCTCTTTAGGTCATCTCCGGTTGCCTACAGCATTGCGAGGGTTAAGTACACTGGGTTTGCACGCACCCTCAAACGTCCTGTTCCACATCCTCTTTGTAATGGCCGCTCCGTCTGATATGGATCCATTGGCCTGGAGGGTCTCGTTGAGCGCCAGGGCATAGAGAATCACAGCGTCGTGGAAGGCACCCACAAAACTGTTCACCTAATATGGATAGGCAATAAATACCTTCAGCATTGATTCTTATAGATTGTAAAAACGTGTATGACCACCGTGGAATGAATTATATAGCTAAAATAAATCCAAAAATACTTTTAAATTGTTGAAATCTCCGGGAGGTGCACATACAAATAGTTCTAAAAGGAACAAAGAGGATGCTGTCATCTCCGGGTGTTCTGTTTTATTTTTGAACATACACGTTAGGTGTCCTGACATAGACACCTAATATGATAGCTAATTATTCTTTGCATCGGTGGGTTGTTATCATACATTTATTTCGAGTAATTAGTATATATCCGAAGTATTAATGGTCATTATTATTAATATATTTAATAATAATAATAATAATTATAATAATAATAACAATAATAACAATAATAATAATAACAATAATAATAATAATAATAATAATAATAACAATAATAATAATAATAATAATAATAATTTTTATTTTTATTCTTAATCATTATTATTATTAGTATCAGTATCAGTATCATCATCATCATCATCATCATCATCATCATCATCATCATAATGTACAACTTGACAATCGTCACCTCTTCCTCTCCATATGTGAAGTTCTTGTAGAGCAGTGCAGCCCTCTTCTTGACTTCCTCAGAGAAGTGTCTGTACTCGGGGCTGGTTGGTTTCCTCAGTGTGACGGTCATCAGGGCGCTGTATGCCTGTCTGGCCTTCTTGTTGCGTTCGTCAGTGTCTGCGTCTCGATGCCACGGTCTCTCGCTGGCGTTCTTACTGTAATAAAGAAACTACAGCATGTCAAGGACTTGTACTCTCAAACTGAAGGAACATCATGTTCTCAAACTGAAAGAAATGTCCTTTTCTGCAACATAGCAGGAGATTGTGGTATAGCTCTGAGGCAAGTCTCGATGCCACGGACTCTCACTGGCGTTCTTACTGTAATAAAGAAACTACAGCATGTCAAAGACCAGGGTATCGGTTATCGAAGCTCTGATATCCACTATGAGACCATATCGCTCTCGTAGGTACACGATCCCCATGTATTGGAGATGGCTACGAGAGTCATGTGTGTGTGTGAGTGTGTGTGTGTGTGCATTTAAATGCTTTTACAGTCGCCTTCCAGCTTAGCTGATTTCGGCAGA
>JAUTBV010008907.1:0-22595 GCA_032361325.1 Lepetodrilus fucensis | reverse complement strand
GGTAATAGCGCCACCACGCCTGAAAACTGTGTAACGGCGGCACCCAATGCAACTGTTAATGTTAATTTGGAAATTCAAGGTGGGGCATTGGGCTTGGTTGCGAATCCGGACAAGAAGGTAACGGCTTATATAAACAGCGCAGCGGTGCAAACCAAGATTCAGCCAACAACGGCGGAGTCCATTGTTAGTTATGTGCTTGAGTCTGGAGCATTGCCTGCGGGCGTTACCCTAACCTCCATCAATGATACAACGGCAGTGATTAGCGGCGTACCCACGGAGGCGGGCAACTTTAGCCCTGTCATTAAAGGTACCGATGCGGATGGGAATGCAGCAACTGTGGCTTTGAGTTTTACCGTGATTGATGGTGTTGCACCACTTACACGAGAGCAACTGATTACTATGATCAAAAATGGAGAAGATGTTACCCAAGTCGATACTTCTAATATTACAGATATGAGCTACCTGTTTTACGGTGCTTGGACCGGTTTTCGTGGAGTAGATCGTGGAGTAGATCTTAGTCGGTGGGATGTCAGTAATGTGACGGACATGAGCTACATGTTCTATGACACTAGTGAGAATAAAACAGCCCCGTATTTCTACAAAGGGCTGAATAGTTGGGATGTTAGCAACGTAACTAATATGAGCTACATGTTTTCCGGTGGGATCTACCGCAACTTGGATATAAGTGAATGGGATGTAAGCAACGTAACTAATATGAACGGTATGTTTTACAATTCGAGCCCCGGGGAGGATATAAGTGGATGGAATGTAAGTAGTGTAACCGATTTGAGTGAAATGTTTGCCGGAGCGTCATGGTTTAACCAAAACATCGGTGGATGGGATGTCAGTAGTGTGACTGATATGAGCGGGATGTTTTCTCGTGGTGGATATTGGGATTATTCTGCTGAGCGTTGGGTCGAAGGTGGCGAATCATCCTTCAACCAAAATATCGGTGATTGGGATGTCAGTAGTGTGACCAGCATGACTGGGATGTTTTCGGGAGCTGCATCCTTCAATCAATATATCGGTGACTGGGATGTCAGTAGTGTTACTGATTGTGGTTCCATGTTTTACAATGCTCCATCCTTTAATCAGGATATTGTTGGTTGGGATGTTAGTAACGTGACTGTTATGCGCGCAATGTTTGACAGAGCTTCATCGTTCAATCAAGACATCGGTGATTGGGATGTCAGTAGTGTGACTGATATGCGCTGGATGTTTTCTCGTGGTGAAAGAGTAAGGGGCGATGAACTATCCTTCAACCAGGATATTAGTGGCTGGGATGTCAGTAACGTGACTGATATGTACTGGATGTTTGAAGGTGCCACATCTTTCAATCAGAATATAAGTACTTGGGATGTCAGTAATGTGACTGATATGGACAAGATGTTTCGGAACGCGGCAAGTTTCACCAATCAAGATTTGAGTGGGTGGGATGTTTCAAAGGTAACTATCCATGCTGAATTTTTCGATAACGCTGGCCCAGGTAATATCGAACCCAATTGGCCTAGCGCAGCAAGTTCCGCCAACGAAGATATTGTCGATAACACTGACCCAGGTAACACCGAAGCTGGTCGGCCTAGCGCACCCGAATGACTTTAGCTTTAGCAATTATCTTGCTGGATCAAGCGGGAGCAGGCGCATGTGAAAAAGCAAAATAGGGGTCAAGTAACTTGCTTCATGGAAAAGATCGGTCAGTTCTTTTAAATAAACATTCTGTTTATTTATAGATGGGGGGCTGCGCAGCAGGCTGAGACGCTAACATTCCAGCCAGAAGAATAGGCTTAAGCCTTACAGTTGCCAAATCCGCTGCTCCTGGTAACAACTCTAAAAAAATAGCGCAAAATAGGGTCAAGTCTAACATTCCAACAAACCTCGCTAAATTCCCCCAATGGCAAGACCTCTACGACTAGAATTTTCAGGCGTTCTGTCTCACATCACCTCTCGAGGTGATCGGCGCGAGAATAATAGGGGGCAAGTAACTTGCTTCATGGAAAAGATCGGTCAGTTCTAACATTCCAGCCAGAAGAATAGGCTTAAGCCTTACAGTTGCCAAATCCGCTGCTCCTGGTAACAACTCTGTTGAGTAGTCGTAGAGATATAGCCGTTGGGATAGTTTAGCGCTCCGGCACTATTCCTCCTGTTGTAGTAATGTTAGAACTGACCTGAATGGCTTCTAAAAGAGCCTAGAACAAGCCTCGCTCTGCTCCAAAATTCGGGTTATTGCTGGCGTTAGAAGTATAAAGCCTAACTATTCTGCAATTAATTGCATATACAATCAAACAGTTGACATTGGTTTATTTGTACGTACAATTAAAAAATGAGCATTTCATACGATCCCAATAAAAATAAGCGTAATATTTTGCTACGCAGCCTCGATTTTGATCGAGTCTCTGATTTAGATTGGGAGAACGCATGGGTTTTTAAAGACGAAAGAAATGAATATAACGAAACACGTTTCATTGCATACGGTATGCTTGGTAAACGTTTGCACGTTGCTTGCTTCACAGAAACTAAAGATGGTATCCGTGTTATTTCATTTCGCAAAGCCAATAACAGAGAGGTAAAACGATATGAGCAAGAAACCCTTAATAGATAAGGGTGGAGAAGTACGTGAGCTAACTGCGGATGATCTCAAAAAATTCAAGCCTATTGCAGAAGTAGCCCCTGAGTTACTGGCAAAAATCAAAAAAGGTGTTGGAGAAAGAGTGCCTAAAAAATCAGCAACAAAAATCCCAATTAGCATTAGAGTTAGCCCTGAGGTTGCGGAGTACTTTCGATCTGAAGGTAAAGGCTGGCAGGGGCGTATTAACAGTGTGCTTAAAGAATATATCTCTCATCATAAATAAAAACTTCTAATCGGGTAGCCGGGAGTAACTGACTCCCAGCCCCAAGAAAAAATGGTTCTTCGCTATTTCAAGTGGGTATGCAATGGCCCACAGTTCTCGTAGAAAACAAGAACTGTGCAAACCGCCGAGACGAGACCGTAATACCAATACAGGTCTATGAATACTCAATCATCGTTGGAAGAAGCGGACATTACTTCGGTTGACCAAAATTCTGCGTCCAATAGTAGCCATAAGCTGTATTTAAGTTTGTTATTTTTGCCATCCCAATTTCAGAAACACTTGAACTCATGATATTTGCACAGTGTCCCGGGCTACCCAACCAAGACTGTACAACAGCTTCGGTGGTTTCATATCCGGCAGCAATATTTTCAGAAATAACAAGCCATTCATAATTATAGCTCTCTATGCGTTCCCGCATAGTGCTTGATTTATTATTCCGAAACCCAGTCCAATCGGACTCTGTTCCTGAACCATTATGCGAAAAGGTATTGCTTATCGCCAAGTCTTGGCTATGTTCATACGCGGATCTATAGAGCTTATCACTCCAACTTAATGCAGGTACTGGAGGGTAAAATCTCTTCTCTCCACACGTTCTACCTACACTTCTCGCATTATTCACTACGGCAAGAAATCTTTGTATCTCGCTTTTTGGTAAAGCGGGAACATGATGAGCACTTTGAAATGCAAGAGAGAGCGTATTACCCTGAGATTCTTTTAGTGCTGCAATCCAAAAACCCTCCCAAGAGTTTAATTCAGCATCTTGAGACTTGGTTATATACTTCACACCATCATAAATCCATACTTGGTTACTCACCAGCTTTGCGGCCTTTGCTTGATCTAAATCACAAGCAGGACTATTACAGGTATGACCAGAACTCTTAAGAGAAAATACACTGATTTTTTGAGGGGTTGAAAATGGAAAACCGACAAGCGTCCATTGTGTTGCATTACCTCCAGGGGATGAAGCGACCTCTGTTGAAAGCGCATTCGAGGTAGCCGTACTTTCTTTTGGCATATCCAATGAAACAGAATGGCCTGTTATCTGAATTATCCAGTAACCCTTTCCTTGTTCAAGTCGCGAGTTCAGCGCTAATGAATCATATTGATTCGATACCGTATTATAAGTATAAAGCACCCACTTGTTGTCTGTACCATAATCCGAGGTCGCAATATCATCGCCAAAAATAGCCTCAACAGTATTATTCACACCAGGATTAGCAGGCAAAGAAATCATTTTCCATTGATTACTCGGCAAAGTGAAATTATTCGCCGAAAATGCGCTGAAGGAAAGAAAAAAGAGTAAGCAGATCAGTATACATTTAACTGATTTCATGGTTTTATTCTCCTGAATTATTTTAATGACTCTTCATCAGTAGGATTGGAGTCAAAGTGATATTGTGTAGGCCTGGAGGCCTAATACTCCTTTAATATACTGATATACCGAGATGGATGCACGTCCATAATATTATCCTTCCATCCTTTTACCTTAGGATTGACTAGGTGCTGGGTGGTATAGAAATAGACAGGGATAACAGGCATATCCTCTAGCAAACGTTGCTCGGCTTGCTGCATAAGCGTTTGACGCTTTTTTATATCAATCTCCACTTCTGCTTTTCGCAGCAATTGATCAAATTCGGAGTTCCGATATCCAGAAGGGTTCATTTCACCCACATCCGATTTAAACAGGCTTAGAAAACTATAGGCATCATTGTAATCTCCAATCCAGCCTGCCCGAAGCACCGTGAAATCACGTTGTTTTCGCGAATTAAGGTAAACCTTCCATTCTTCATTGCGAAAATGCGTTTTGATCCCCAATACCTGCTTCCACATAGCAGCGACCGCGATGGCAATTTTTTTATGGTTATCCGATGTATTGTAAAGCAGCTCTATTTCGAGTGGTTTGGCCCTGGAGTACCCTGCTTGCTCATACAAATTTTTCGCTAAGGCTTGACGCTCTTTTCGATTTAATTCTTTTTCCTTAAGGCTTTGCCGTTCGTACTCATTAATGCCTTCTGGCACCCATGACCAAGCAGGTTGCTCTCCGCCTCGTGTAACTTTTTTTGTAAGAATGTCTCTATCAATCGCCAAAAATAACGCTTTACGCAATGCCGGCTTATCCTTAAAGGGCGTGCGCATAACATTCAGTGCGTAATAATAGGTTCCAATATAGGGTGAATTGCGAAATGCTTTGGGAAGATTCTCTTTAATCCAGCCAATTTGCTCAGCAGGAACATCATCGGTGACATCAAGTTCGCCAGCCCGAAATTGCTTTAAAGCCGTGTTAATATCCTCAGTAGGATAGTAAACGACACTATCCAATGGTAATTTAGAGGCTTCACGATAGTGAGAGTTTTTGACTAATGTTATGTGGGACTGAGGAAACCATTCCTGCAACTGGTATGGCCCATTGCTAATTAGTTTACCAGGGCGAGTCCAAGCATTTCCATGTGTTTTTATTACCTTGTGTGGGACGGGATAAGCCATATGATGTGCCAACAGACCGAGAAAATACGGTATTGGCGAAGCCAGTCTGATTTGCAGCGTTTTATCATCCAGCGCCTTTATACCCAATTTTTCAGGGTCTTTTAATTGACCTTTGCTAAACACTTTAGCATTTTTAATCGGCCATAAAATAAATGCATAATCTGAGGCTGTTTCAGGCGACAGTGCCCTGCGAATAGCATACACAAAATCATCAGCCGTCACGTTTGTTCCATCTGACCACCGTCCTTTCTCTTGTAGATAGAACGTGTAGAGCATCCCATCTTCACTCACCTCCCAACGTGCTGCCGCACCAGGAATCAAGCTACCATCGATAGCCTCTGAGATCAGACCTTCAAATAAATCCCGCTGGATATTAGCCTCAGCCACCCCTGATGACCGATGCACATCCAAGGTTTGGGGTTCTGCACCATTGCCCCGGTGCAACACAGATTTAGCAAAAACGGCGGGGGAATAAGCGGATACTGAAAGAACAATCAGTAAGAAAATACTTCTAATCATGGATAAAGTACGTTGAAATATTCTTCGACCATACAGCATGTACGCTACGAGGTGAAGAACTCTACCAGTATCATTCTTAGCCTAAACGGAATGTATGGATGCCTTCGTCAAGCAGTTGAGGTTATCCTTTTATGTTTGAGAATACCTTTATTTAGAGTGCGTAGATTTTGCTGAATGATTCAGCAAAATCAGGTTCTCAGAGCCTTTTAAAATAAACTTTCCTGACCTCTATATTTCGGTCTATCCAAAGATTAAAATCGTGAATAAAAAGTTTTTTCAAGCTGAAAGGCTCATTATAGGATGCTAAGACGTTGAGCTAAATAAAGGTATCTTGTGTGATAACTTATGCAATGATTAATGCTGCCTAGTCAGTTAGTGGGGTTCTTAGGCAATTCTTAGAGTTGCAATCGTATACTTTGAATGATTCAGTTGGTGATTTTTTCAGCAGCCGGATAAATTAGGCTGCATGCTTGGCTAATAGTGAGATAACGTTAAAGTGGACTGCGCTTTGCACTCGCGTATTTATAAATTATCTGATTCTCGCTTAGAAACATTATATTGACTACTTACTTTGAGGTGTAAACCCTTGCAGATTCTGGGAGTCAATATCAGTTGTTCTATACGTGATATTGAGCACTGCAGCGTTGAGGGTACTGATTAATTTGTTACGAATGTATCGGTATGTGCAGTAGGAATACTTTAGTTCTATTTATTTTCTTATGGCAAAGCTTAGGAAGTGGGTTTTGAGACTGTACTACAATTTAAAGGGTAATAATGGAGGTGGGTGTGGTTGTTTTAAATAATAGATACCTAATGCCGCATAATTTTTTTATGACGATAACCTCGGGAGTAAGGTTCGTGTTCCTCTAGCTACCCTCGCTAGCAAGATGCTGGCGAGGGAGAGGAGTGAAGTATTAAAATAATGCCATGAGCAGCTATAGTCCTGTAGGTTGATTATAGAGTATTTAGTTTATTGGGCTAAAAAGAATGAGGTTAGTCGCCGTTATTATTATGTGCGAACACCCTCTATAACTAGGAGTCAATTTAAGATGTTATTAAAAAACTATCGGGCCGTATTTATTTGGTTAGCGGTTATATTGGTGGGAGGCTTTGCGTCTATATCGTCTTACGCAGCAGAGCTGGATGGGAAATATAATCTAGACCTTTCTAACTATATTATTTTTGAGAATGGAGCATTTAAGCAACAGTATGTAATAACTGACTTTATGCCGGAACCTTCGCCTGAGGGGGCTTTGGATGTCAATCCTGATAGTAGCGGACGCTCTCCAGCATTGGAGGATGAAACTATCTGTCTTGTAACAGGCCAATACTCGGTTTCATCATCTAGCGTCCAACTGGATTATGAAAACGATACATGTGATACAAAAAATGGAACAGAGACGGCATTTTTTGATGCAATATCTAGAACGGTTACCATCGGTGAGCAAAGCTTCAGCGGCCATGCTTCTGTGGGGACAGGCAGCAGAGCGACTCGAGAGCTCAGCATTTCTGAGATTCCAGTTGAAGGTGGAGAAATTTCAGAGGCTCCGGCTCAGGAGACTTCAGAAGCCCCATCTTTGAGTTCCGCGTCTGAAGAAAGTCCAAGCTTCTCAATTGCTTCATCAAGCGAGTCAGCAACCGCTATTGAGTCTGACTTTCAAACTTGGCAGTCAAATGTTGCTCAGGCCATGGAGGATTTGAATAATAACTCAGGTGGTATGTGGTACTGTTCTTCAGGACGGCCTCGGCTTAGCGCTGCATATTGGACCTGGACATCTAACATTGGAACGGGAGGATGGATACCCAATTCTCAGGTAAAACCCTCCGAAGCGATTAACTGGTATTTTGGACAAATATCCAACGACGAAGCATGCACAGAGTGCTTAATGGCTGCACGGGCATCGTTTTATAAAGGTTTGCTGGATACCATTGGTGTGGAAGCATTTGATTCGTGGTTTGAAAATCACCGATCAGATCTTGTCATTTCCAACCATAGTCGCGCACCGAGTCCAGTAAGAATGAATAAACCCGTTTCTTCGGAAGCAGATTTAGCGAGAGGAGATTGGGTGTATTTCCAAAACTGGGTGACGTACCGTGGGTGCCCTGATATCGGTTTAATGCAAGGAGAAAATGCCATTACGCAAAGCTCTGGAAATTCTAAAACATTCATAGGGCTTGGCATACCGGGTCGAGGTGGTTCTCCTGTTTCAGGTCAGAGTATTCTTGATAGTCTCCGTAGTGCTTGGCAGGGTACAAGCTGTCCTCAGGAAAGGGAAGGGCAACTGCGAACAGATATTGTTGCAACCGCTTCAGCGTCTTATTTTGAGCGAGTTATCAATGCTACGACTACAACACCACCTTCTGGGGCTGAAATTTCGATAGATGGTAATTTTAGTGATTGGGGTAATGTTGCATCACTAGCTGATTCAGTGGGCGATGGGGGCATTATTGATTGGGATAAAGTATGGTTTCACGAAAGTGGTAGTCATCTTTCTTTTTCATATAACTTCCTCAATGCCAATCAAATAAGCAACTATCAGTCTGATAGCACTCCCTGGAGCATCATACTTGACTCAGACAATCAGTCATCGACTGGATATCCTTTAGGTCTCCTTGGTGCTGATTATTTAATTACGGGTAAGCAGCTTTATCGATATGTCAACGGGGGCTGGAGTTATATGGAAGATGTTAGTCATGCATTCAATGTAGACAGAGTTGAGCTTGCTATTAGCAAATCAAGTTTAGGGCTATCGAGCGAGTTGAGCAGCTATCGGGCCATCTTTTGGGGCTACCATTCTTCTGACAATAAGTCTGATTATATAGCTATTTCCACAAATCCAGGGGGAGGGGGTGAAGTACTGGAAAGGTAGTTCTCCTTAGGGAGATCCTGAACAAGCCCCCATTATTTTAAGCGGGCTTAATCAGAATCTCCCTTAGTGATTCATGAGAGGATTTTAGGCTACATCTATCTCTTTCCACAGAGTATGTAGCGTTGACTGGAGTTCCACGGCTGCATGGATGCAGTTATGTGGTGCGCTATATGGGTCGTTTAAATATTATGCATGATTCGATCAAGAAAGGCAGTGTCACCGTCCTGGCGTACGACTGATTTTGATTAGTAATAGGGTCTGTGTATCGTAGTATGATTGCAAAAGGAGCATCCACGATTTCCGTCAGATAAATTTTAGACTTCATGGATAAGTACGTTTATACAATGTGAGAACGCTTCCTAAAATTAACTCAGATCTTTCAGTGTTAGTTTTCCAGTACTTCGGTTTGAGTAGGCCATTTGTAGGAGAAATAATTCAGCGGTCGCGATGGCGTCCTCTAGGGCGTTGTGTGCATTATATCGGGGTAAACCATATTGTTCACGAAGGTTAAATAGCCTTAATTGATTCGCTATAAGGGGTTGTTGTTGGCGTTGCATGCGTTTTTTCTCAATCGCTAAAGTATCTAGAATACGTATGGGTAAGGGGTGGCCATAAATATCTCTGCAAGCAACATTAAGAAAATTTTTTTCGATGTGAGCATAGTGTGCAACGAGTACCCGTCCCGCTAACATATTTAACAGCATTCCTAATACTTCTGTCAGGTGTTGGCCTTGCTGGCAACGGTCATCGGTGATGGTATGGATGGTTACGCTTTTACGCGGAATCTTTTTATTGATTTGAATAATATGGTGGCCATTTTCGCTTAGTTTGACCTTGCCGTTTCGTATCACCGTATAGCCTACGCTGAGGATAACGTCTTTACGGGGATTCATGCCGGTGGTTTCGAAATCGAGAACAAGAAACTCAGTTTCTAGCAGTGATTGTTTGGCCTGTGGAATGGGGGTTTGAAGATAGTCTTTGAACGGCCCATCGACGGCTTTCGCTAACAGGCGCTTTTGTTGTTGTCTAAGTGATAGTAGCGAGGAAAGCATTAAACATTTCCTGCCTGAAAGGTTTGTGACATTGAACTTTGAAGGGTTCGCACAACGTCGAAGGCATCTTTTAGATGTCTTCGTTCAAGCGAAGAAAGCTGTTCGGGAGGAACGAAATTATCGGCCGTTTCCCCTTGTTTTATTTGAGCGGCCTGATGTTCGAGTCGCACGATACTGATAAACTCGAAAGCATCCAGTAAATCGGATTTACCGCTTTGACTGATAGCGCCTGCTTCTGCAGCAGCTTCCAGTCGGTCTTGTGTATTGAGTGCGTCGGCTCCGGAGGCTAACGCATAAACGCGCGCAAGATCGGTGATGGGTACGACACCGCGTTTTTTCATGTTAAGCGCTTTTTCTTCTACACCTCCTTTTTCCAGTACAAAGCGCCTGAAGAGCCCCAATGGGGGATGAAATTGTAGCGCGTTATGAGCCATGTGGGCGAGAAAAATGGTATTTCCACGAGACTGTTTTAGTACTTCCTGTCTTAATGTTTTAAGTAAGCGCGGGTCGCCGTAGATGCAGCGTAAATCAAAAAAGATGCTGGCGTACATCAGTGCTTTTTGCTCAGGGCTGTTGATCCATTGGTTAAAATAGCCTCGCCAAATAGACAGCGGTTGCCGCCATTTGTCGGTGGTAGCCATGACTTCTCCAGGGCAGTAGACGTACCCGCAGGCATTTAAACCACGACTGACTGACTGACTGAGAGCTTGAAAATAGTGTGCATGAGTGGATTTATCGTATTCGTTAGATAGGAGCAGCGCATTGTCTTGGTCGGAGTGAATGGTCTGTTCATTTCGGGCCAACGAGCCAGCAACAATCCAGGCGTAAGGGATGGGAGGTGGGCCAAGAGAGGTTTCCGCAAAACCTAGCAAGCGCTGTGTAATGGCTTCTCCAACGGAGCTGATGGCATGTGCGATGTCATATGCTCTTAAGCTGTTATGTACCATGCTGACGAGAGTAGCGGGGATTTGACGACTGAGATTGACCAGTGTTTCGATCGAGACGGCACGGTGTATTTCGTTAATCAGATAAATGGGGGTATGGCTTTGATGGCGGATAATATCCGTGGCAGTTAGCATTCCCAATACCTTGCCAGATTTTGTAACGGGCAGATGGCGAATATTATGCCTTGCCATCATTAGAAGTGCTTCAGAGCCGGTTGTTTCTGCAGAAATGGTCATAGGATCTGGCGTCATAATATCGCGGATGGGCTGATCAAAACTCATTCGGTTGACGGTCAGTTTGGTGCAAAATGCACGATCTGTAATGATGCCCTGTAATTTTTCTTCATGAGTAACTAGCAGTGCAGTTACGGTAGCCTCTTTCATCTTTTTAGCGGCTTCGTGGATACTGGTATTTTGTTCCAGTTGTAGGGGTTGTCGATGAATTAAGTCAATGGCATGTGCGCCAATAAGGGGGGCTTGATGCTTATCGCGTAGGTCGGCAATTGCGCTGCGGAGGCGTTCCGGTTTTTTATGTGAAAAGTACTGTTTGATGGTTGTATGGTGTTGGTCTAGTTCGAGATACAATGCTTGCGGAATGAGATACAGTAGCGAGTCCTCTATAGCCTTGGCTCGCATTTCAATTTTTCCGCCTCGTAATATCGATCGATAGCCGAACCAGTCTCCAGCTTCTAGGTGACTGTAGGGTTTGTCGTATCCATCTAAAATTTCAACTGCGCCGCTGCGGATGAGATAAAGGTAGTGATTGCTATCCCCAGGTTTGAGGATGGTATCTCCGCGGCGTTGGTAAGCGATTTCAAGTGAGTGAGTAATGCGGCTAACAGTCGCTGAATCCAGCTTGTTCAGAGGTGAACACTGACTTAGAAAATCGCGAATTTCTAGCTGTTCGATTTCCATACACTAATTATTCTTGTAAGGTCGCTCTTCATAAAAAAAGACTGTAGTGACATCGGCAAAATAAAGGCTGCCGTGTGCTGAGGCTACCAGTTGTAAATGGTTTTTTTCTGATGAGGGTGGGTTGATAAGTATTTGCCATTTTTTATGGGTAGCATCGAGGGCTTTCATATCACTTGGCGTTGGTGAAGCCTGAGGTATTTGGTTGAGAGCTAGCTTGACTCCATCAAGAGAAACGTTTGTTTCGAGTGTTAAGACGAGCTTCTTATCGGTAGAGAGTTTGGGTTTTAGCGTCATTATGAAGTCTCCATTATGGAGTTCACACTTCCCGCTGGTGTAGCGACAATTAGATTTTGCGATGAGTTTATAAGAAGTCCCTTTTTTCGCTCGATGAGGTTTTTCACTGACCGCATAATCGGCTAGAAAATAGGCGAGTATTGCTAGAATAGGTGCCACAAGCATTGCGACGATTACGTGCTTATTGGTAAGGAATGACACAGCGTTTACTCATAGAAAAGGCCCCACATGGGAGCCTTGATGATAACGTTCATCATGAAATACTACACTAGTAAAAACCTGTTTCAGTGGCCCATTGCTTGTCCGGAACTTGAGGGTACCCGGATATGCTCAACCAATTCTTGAATATGCTCGGGTGGTGGAGCTGTAATCCGCGAGATGATAAATGCGACGGTAAAGTTCACGATTGCCCCCACGGTGCCAAATGCATTGGGCTCAATACCCAGGAACCAGTTTTCAGGCATGTTTCCAAGGAATGCGGTGTCTTTGATAAACATGATACCTTTGTGTTGGAAGACATAAAGCAGGGTGACGCTAAGGCCTGACAACATGCCCCATATCGCGGCGTGCTTGTTAATGCGTTTGGAAAATATGCCCATCATCAATGCCGGAAATATGGATGATGCTGCTAAACCAAATGCAAGAGCCACGGTTCCGGCTGCAAAGTCCGGTGGATTGTAGCCAAGATAACCCGCTACTCCGATTGCGCCAGCCATGGCAATACGGCTGGCTAGCAGTTCATTTTTTTCTGAGATATTGGGTGCAAATATCCCCTTGAGCATGTCATGGGAGATGGATGAGGCAATAGCCAACAGCAATCCTGCTGCTGTGGATAGTGCCGCAGCCAGTCCTCCCGCAGCAACCAGTGCGATGATCCAGTTGGGTAGTTTGGCGATTTCAGGGTTGGCAAGCACCATTATATCTTTATCAACTTCCATTTCGTTGGCATCTTCGTCCTTGACGTATTGGATTTTACCGTCGCCATTTTTGTCTTCAAACGTCAGTAGGCCCGTTTTTTCCCAATTTTTAAACCAAGTGGGACGTTCAGCATAAACGAGGCTCTCGGTGGGTGTTGGCTGGATGGTGTTCATTAGATTTAGCCGTGCCATGGCAGCCACTGCAGGTGCGGTTGTGTACAGAATGGCAATAAATACGAGAGCCCAGCCTGCTGATTTACGTGCATCACTGACCTTCGGTACGGTGAAGAACCGGATAATGACGTGGGGCAAACCTGCGGTACCGATCATCAATGACATGGTGTAGGCAAACATGTTGATTTTGCTGAGGCGTTCTTGGGTCGTATATTGATCGAATCCAAGGTCAGTTACGACTTGATCAAGCTTATCCAGCAAAAAGGTGCCGCTACCATCGGCCATCGTACTACCCAGTCCGATCTGCGGAATAGGATGTCCGGTCAGGTGCAGGGAAATAAAGACGGCTGGAATGGTGTACGCGAGGATTAGTACGCAATATTGGGCAATTTGGGTATAGGTAATGCCTTTCATGCCACCGAGCACCGCGTAGAAAAACACGATCGCCATACCAATAAGTAAACCCATCTCATAAGGCACTTCGAGGAAGCGTCCAAAGGCCACGCCGATGCCTTTCATTTGCCCTATAACATAGGTGATAGAGGCAATGATTAGGCAGATAACGGCGACAATGCGCGCCGTCTTGGAGTAGTAACGTTCGCCGATAAACTCTGGCACCGTAAATTTTCCAAACTTACGTAGATAAGGAGCTAACAGCATTGCGAGCAATACGTATCCTCCTGTCCAACCCATTAAGAATACTGAGCCGCCGTAGCCAAAAAAGGCAATCAGTCCTGCCATGGAGATAAAGGATGCTGCTGACATCCAATCTGCCGCTGTGGCCATGCCATTAGCGATGGGGTGAATACCTTTACCGGCAACATAAAAGTCACTGGTTGAACGTGCCCGCGCCCAAACAGCAATTCCGATGTAGAGAACAAAAGTTGCGCCCACAACGAGATAAGTCATTGTTTGAAGTTCCATGATCCCCCCTAGTCTTCGTGGACGTTAAATTTGCGGTCGAGTTTCCCCATGCGCCAGGCATAGAAGAAAATCAAAACAACAAAAGTATAGATAGAGCCTTGTTGGGCAAACCAAAAGCCTAATTTATAGCCGCCCAGTTTAATGGTATTGAGCGGTTCAACAAGAATGATGCCGAAGAGAAAGGAAACGATGAACCATATGGCCAGGCAAAAAAACATCAGCCGTAGATTCGATTTCCAGTAGGCTTGAGCAGAATCGTCAGACACTTTTCAGTCCTCCAGTCAGTTTATTAGAATCACCCCGGGTGGTGCCGGAGAGCAACGCTCCCCTGGGTGATTATTTTGATGAGACTTGATAATCGTGGCCACTTTACCCCATTGTGGACGATTAAACCACTTTTATTACTGGGTCGCTTAGTCGTTAGTACATGATTTATAAGCGATTAGATAGTAGAGGGTATGCTAATGCCTTCTAGCGTTTGTCGCGCTCAGGATTGATAAGGCTGTGAATATGTTTGATGGCGTGATCGATATTGAGATCCAGTCTGGTGTTGGCGTAGACTAGCAAGGGTACGCATTTACTGAGTAACCGCAGGAGTTGCGGCTTTACGATATTGGCTTCTCCCGAGCGTAGATGGTTTACGGCTTCATCCAGGGTAATGAGAGGAGTATCCGGGGCCGCGTTGGGTTTGATATCAGCATAAATCAATTGATCTCCACCAGAGCTATGGGCCTTTTCTTGGCGTGCGCAGGCAAGTGCCAAAAGCGTATCAAATTGAGAGCGACGCTGGGCTTTATGGGTTGCTAGCCCGCTGCTGAGAGAGAGGCGAAATTTAAGCCCATCGTACTGGAATGCGGTATGGCACATGGAATGGTAGACGTGCTTAGCGACATCACGCGCTTTATCTAGATCGGTGCTGGGCATGGCTAGTACAAAATCTGCAGGGCCTATACGGACTAATAGATCTTTGTGCCGGCTTTCTCCCTCAATAAGCTTGTGAATACGGTATAGAGAGCGTTTGGTGAATTCGGTATCAGTGGTATGTAGTAGTGATTTAACGCGATCCACTTGGAAGTGGATTACGGAGAAAGAGCGCTGGGTTTCAATGGCTTCTTTAAATCGTTTACTGCCTTCTCGATGTAGAAAGCGTTCTCGAGAGTATCTAATTTCTGCCGCTGAGTGTGTTCCTATTCTGGGAATGGGTTGGGTGGTTTGAGTGTTATCAATGTTTGCCATCGAATGTTCTAAAGGAACAACGTTTGCTGAACCTGCGGACTGAAGTTGTTTGTGGATACTTTCACGAAGTTCCACTGGACTAAACGGTTTACCTATATAGTCGGTGGCACCCAGTGTTTCGGCTTGGTGGCGCATCTCCGAATCGTCTTCATGCCCCGTAATGATGATAACAGGTAGGACTTTGAGCCAGGGAAGCTCTGAATTTCGTAAGGTTTCTAAGACTTCAAAGCCGTCTACGTCGGGCATCCATAAGTCGAGGAGTAGAATATCGATGTGGGGGTTATCAGCTAAAATGGCAAGTGCTCTCTCGCCATTTTCTGCTTCGATAATCGAGTATTTTTCACAGAGTATGGTGCTAACCGCCTTACGCACTACGCGTGAGTCGTCAGCGATAAGAACAGTCTGTTGGGCTTTGGGTTTTATAGCGGAGTTCTTCATAGGCAAAAAGGGGCAGTCCTTCGTCCTTGATAGGGGCAATGGGAAAATAACATGAATTAATATGTTTGGCTTCCTTTAAGTGAGAAGATTTTGTGGTTTAGTAGCGATACATTGCAATTTGCAATTACAAGGTGTGTAAATCGCATTATTTTGTAGGCGCTTTAGAGATTGCGGCATCCTATAAACCTCATAGGCCCAGGTGTTGTAACGTTTGGCATGGAATTTGATGGAGTGTTTATGTCGTAGCGACAAAAAAATAATTTCATCCACCGGAGAATTAGGATATGCAACGTAGAATGTTCTTAAGAGGCAGCTTAGTCGCGAGTGCGGCGGGTGTTGCCGCTAGCGCAGGTTTGTTAGCTCCTCAAGCGGTACTAGCCGCTTGGCCTAAAGGTGCTTTTGATGCGAAGGATGTGAAATCTGCCATGAGTGAGATCGCGGGTGGCGATAGTCCAGAGGCGGGAGATATTAAAATTAAGGCTCCTGATATCGCTGAAAATGGTGCAGTTGTGCCCATTACCGTTTCCACGGGCATCGAGGGTGTTGAGTCTATTTCCATATTTGCCGCAAAAAATGCTACACCGCTGATAGCGAGTTTTAAGCTGGGCGAAAACGCGGAGCCATTTGCTGCAACCCGTATCAAAATGGGAGAAACAGCCGATGTAGTCGCGTTGGTTAAGGCGGGTGGCAAGTTATACAGTGCCAAGAAAGCAGTTAAAGTCACTATTGGCGGCTGCGGCGGCTAAAAAATCGAGGAGATATCAACTTATGAGTTCAATTAAAATACGAGCCAAAGTTAAAGGTGGTGTGACAACCGTGAAATGTCTGATTAGTCACCCAATGGAAACAGGCTTACGTAAAGATAAGAAAACCGGTGAGGTGATTCCTGCTCATTTCATTCAGGAAGTGGTGGCCGAACACAATGGCAAGAACGTGTTAACGGCGATGTGGGGTGGCGGTGTTTCAAAAAATCCGTATTTGTCATTCAAGGTCAAGGGTGGAGCGAAAGGCGACACCATTAAGATTGCTTGGACGGATAATACAGGTAAGTCGGACTCTAAGGAGGCGAAAGTTAAATAACAGCTTATGCGGTATACGGAAGTATCTGCTGGACTAAAATAAAATTTTGGATGGTTAAAAATCCTCTTAGTCTTTTGACCTATCCTTTGGCACTGAGGCGTCTTTCGACGCCTCTATTTTTTTATGCTTCGGCCTCTTTGTAGCGAGCAATTGTTTCAGGTCTTATTACGGAAGTTCTGAACAAGTCCCCGTTATTTTAAGCGGGTTAAAAGGATCTGTAACTTCCCCGAAGTTCGCCACAATAGAACAACTATTACGACTCACTTCGTGAAACTTACAGACCCTTTTTTCTCCGCTTAATTCTAATCGGACTTAATCAGGATCTCCTTAAGCGAATAAGTCCATATGATCAGTAGGATTAACGTGCAAAAAACTTAACCAGAAAGTTCGAGACCGCGTGCCCGGTTTGATAAGGTCTAGACTTCTACAAGTTAGGTTAAATACATTTTTTGGGACGCTAGATTTAATCAGGAATCTGCAATACTAGCGTCAACATTCATTCGATGGATCAACAGCATGCCTTTTCCGCTAATCACCTCGGTACCCATCTGTATGTCGCTGACGTTTAGATTTGGAATATCCGTAAATCCTTTATCCACGAGAAAATCAAGCGCCTGCTTGACATCAACACGCGGCTGACTAACTTTCTCGGTGGCCACAAAATTGATGAATGTCCATTTTCGATGAGATTCACCCTCCAGTATATCCACATCTTCCTTATAGACATCAAATATCATGCCGCCAATCGATACCCCACTCCAACTGGGACCAGAACTAAAGTTGAAACCCTCCTGATCGAACCGGAACATAATTTCGTACTTGCTCGGGTTCTTCCCAGAATCGAGGAGGTACGTCTGCCCCGGATGCAACCAGAATTCCATGGCTATGTTGTAAATGCCATCAATATCGCGTTTTTCATAGTCAACACTAACATTCAGCCTGTTGAGATCCTTGACCGCCAAGGCTGGGGAGAACTTATAGAACGCGGCTGGATAGGATTTCACCTTGCTCCGGTTGACGTCAGCAAAGTCCCACTCCCAACCGCCTTTTCGTTGGCCATTGTCATCCCAGACAAAAATACACTCCTTCCATGGCTGACCATCCATATATGCATCAACACCCCAGGTATTGTTAAAAAGCTCATAGTTGTCAGGCAGGGTAATTTTGTCAGTCCATCCACCTTCACAAGAGCGTTCAGTTATTTTTAAATCACGAGCTTGTCCTCCCTGGAAAACCAACACCCAGTCGTTGCCTTCCCCAAGATTACCCGGCGGATTGAACTGCTGAATATCATTGTTAGCAAAGGTGCCAATATCACTTTCATTGCCGGTTCGCGGATCAAACCATGAGGCTTTGATGTCATTCATCGGCAACACACTCAGATTGACTGAAATATCCTCACCCCGAGGGGCATAGATCATCGCAGCGCCGTCCCCACGGATCGCCAAAGCATCACCTGATGCGATCAGGGTAGAATCTGGATGACGGTCTGCCATCGGATACCGGTTCATCAGCGTTGCCAGGTGCCCCATTTGCACCGCGCCAGGATCACTTAGCGCCTCATCCCAGGTTTTGATCACGCTACCGGCTTCCTCTTCATCGCCCTGCCCATACATCTGCCAGATGGATTGATGCCCGTAGGTGTGACCCAATGCACCCGAGAACACCTGCCGGTAGGCTATTTCCCGGACATCATGGTCATTGAAGCGGTCACCAGATCTGGCCTCCTCATAAAAACATTCTTCGATAGTCTCATATCTGGGTTCACCATCCAGAACAGGTTTGCTAGTAGACTCATAAGCTCTGAGGAAAAGGTTGTTGGCCTCTAACTCACTACCGCAATGCCCCGATTGAACCATATGAAAATCAATCCAGTCCTCATTGCCAAACCAGTCGGTTGAACTTTTATTTCCAGCAGGATGATAGGTAATAAGTTGACTATCAGATACTACATGTTGAATGGCCGCTCCCAAGCTATTCCATATTGATACCGAAGTACCTTTAACTGGGTCGCTATCACCACCCACCACCCAAATGAGATTCTTCCTCTCTTTATATCTGTTGGCGATAAAGTCACCATATGTTTTAGCATCAGCCTCTGACCTCAAAAAACCATTCCATGATGGGAGCAACGCAATATAGATCCCTCTTTTTTCTGCCTCATTCAGAATAAAGTCCATGTGCTTCCAGTAAGATTCAACTGGATTATTGTAGTTTCCTTTAAACGGCCAATCGCCATTGGCATTTGCTGAAAATCCCCCGTTACCCCAAACTCGGATAGCAACCATCTGAATCACATTGAAGCCCTTGGCTTTTCTGTCATCCAAATAACGAAGCACTTCATCATGATCCAGTTTTGTCGGCAAATACCACGCCGTATCTCCCATCCAAAAGAACCCTGTGCCATCTTCATATTTCAACATACGATTATCAATCACGAGGCTTCCATGATGAGAAGCAGAGAAGTTTACCTTAAGCCCAATATTCTCAGTATCGGCACCGTTTTTATTAATAAATAATATATAGGATTCACCTTTTTTAACCTTAAAGGTTAAGCCGTTGCTTGAGTCTTCTGCTATCCACTTATTGGCATACCACTCTCCTTGACAAGAGGTTTTAACCCCCATCCATGAAGCACCCCCTTTTGCCGTCTGGATGTCAATCGTAACCTCTCCATCCTTTTCCATATTAAATATATAATTACCGTACTTTTGGGGGCTACCCTGATATGAAGTATCAAATACGGGGCGTAACAAGATTTCTTCGTCAACGGGTATCTCCTGAGCATTACCACAAGACTCTCCTCCCTCATAACCAGAATCACCTACTGTGGGAACCAACAATCGTGGTGACTTTCCACCCGCGCCTGTCAAAGTAGCCGCCCAATATCCCTGCCAGGGATCAAGTTTGCCGTCAGGGTTACTCACTACGGTATAGCCTGATCCGTTGTAGGTCCAAAACTGGCCATGGACAAGTCCTTCACTCTGAGCAGTATCAAGATCACAACCGTTAGTGCAATCAGAACTGCTGGTGGAAACCCGCATGTCGCCCAGTTTTGAAGCATACTGCCCCGGGCGGCCAATCATGTTCCATCCTATTAAACTACCGCTCGTTTCCAGTGTGATTTCAAAACAACCTTGGGCCGATGGACAAGCGGTCGATTGAACTGAGGGAGCAACCGTGCTGGCTGCCGGAAGATCTAGCTTTGCTTCTCCGCTACCTTTCTGAATAATCCAGTAACCAACCCCCACCTTTAGGCTTTCTGTCTCTGAAAGTAATTGGTACCCTGATGTAGCATACTGATAAACAACCCAGTTACTGCCGTACGATGGCGTAGCTTGACCAAATGCCTCCGCAATATCATCACCAAATACATCCACCACAGAGGCCTGACCAGCGGGTGGAGCACAGGGCAAACTTATTTGCCGCCACTGGTTGCTGGGTAATGTAAAAACTGAACGACAGGAATCGGCTGAAGCGCCGCGAACCTCACTCGCCGCAGTCACCGATGAGAACCCAGTGAGCGCTAAGAAAAGAAAAAGTAGTGAGGTATTCTTCATGTTTTCATCCTTGAATATAAGTAATCCTTTAAAAGGATAGGCTACCACTAATTGAAGTCCAGTTATAGCCCGAGGTTATTTCAAATAGTTTTCGTAAACATTTAACCTGAAACTTAATAGAATACACGCTACTCCCTGCATTATGAGTTAGATTCCATGACAGACTCAGCCTTTCATCAGGCCTTGAGCCTTCCAGAATTACTGAACCAAGTCCGCCGTTGTTTTAATACCGCACCCGATTCAGGGCTGAAATATTCCATGCCTTTAAGTGGATCATTTAAGGGATTTAAAGCAATCATTAGTCAAGTTGCATCATGCATATCTTCGACTAACGAATTTTTATATCCGTCGAATTATCGGTAAATATTCGCGTTTTCACCGACTTTAAATAAGGACTCCAATCAAAGAGTTGCATTAGCTTAGTATTTTTCGATTCGGTAGCAAAAGGTGGAATCCCAGTATCCATCATATTGTAAAAAATATTTTCTTTGATCACGAGACCTTTGGATCGAAGATCCATAAAGTCAGGTGCAAAATACATAGGTTTTGTATCCACAAAAGAATTTCCTTGGATCGTCAGAGAATCCGTATTATAGGCATAAAGAGAATAGACGCCGACTTTTCCAAACACGTTATTGTTCAACAGAATATTTCTGGCTCCATCAAACGAATTTTCCGCTCGTGTACCGTAAATATGATCAATATTTTCTTTCATATCATAGAACACATTATCACGCATCGTAATATCATACATTGCTGGATCTTGGCCTCTTGCTCCACCAGCAGCAAAACCGTTTTTACAATCGAATATATAATTCCCTTCTATGACCATATTACCAGCACCAAAGTGAAATACCATCGCATTACCGTTATCACCTAGATTAGAGTAAGTGTTATCGACAAAGCGATATCCAAACATAAAGTTATTTGTAACTATTACAGGATTATCCTGATCCAAAGATCCAAATTTAAAATCAAGGGCATTTTCCGTAACTGCCTTCTCTCCACTCGACATGAAGTTTCCATAACCATCGGTATACAAAAGTGAGGTAGTATAAAAGAGGTTATCCGCAATAATGGTTCCCGCACCGTCTAACCTAGGGTTTGGATCACTTTTATTGGGGGCATACGCGCCGTCAATTCTAGTGAGTTGAACCGCATCGACGTAATTAATAATTTCATTGTGTGTCACAATATTGTTTTTTAATGATTCTCCATCCTTCACACCCTTCAATCCAATCGCAGCCAGATCCGCAAAAATACGTTTATTATAGTCAAGGTCTTTGAGTTCTTGTGTTTTATTCGCCGTAGCGTAATCAACCGACCATTGCGTTTTTTCCATATGAAAATTCTGAATAGAATTAAAATGTGAACCATCCGTTAATGTAATGCCAGCCGAGGTATCCATAGACAAACCACGATTCATAATATTGTGGCTAGACCCATCCAAATAAAGCATACCTTTAAAAGGACTGGCTTCTTCCCAGTTTGCTTGTCTATCAATAATCCAGTAATCGGCATTCTTTAATCTCAATGTATATTTAGCCAGCTCTCGTCGAGGAAGTTGAATGGGATGTGTATCGTTACCGTTATTGAGAAGAATATACCTAGGCTTTTTAAAAGTACCACTCACATTGATTTCAACTTCACCTGCCGAGGAATAATCACCTGGTTCGACACAATAAATCGTTTTGCTTCCATTGATCTGCAACCAATCTTCATTGCTTCGAATAAAGAAAACATCAGGGTTTTCAGAATCGCATTTTGGGAGTCGAATATCTTTCACATAGCTCTTCGCCCTTCCTTTCATTGCAGCAATAACGATTTCACCAACATTAATGGGCCCATAATTTGCAAAATTTGATATTTCAGTAACTGATTGCTGCTCTGTTCTAAAATTAATTTTCTCAGCAAGCAAGATCTTTGTAGTATCAGGGGATTGTACGTACGCACTATAGGTATGCTTATCAAGATCCATCTCGATGGTAAACATATATTGGGTATTTGCATTATATGGAACGTCACTGACCGAAATGTAGTTACTACCCTCTCTTACATCTATTTTTCCACTTTGCGCAAAACGAACAATCATTGCCAAATCCGTATAGGCATCCGCTTGGTTATCTGAAAGGCCAATGACGGCATCAATATTGTTTCCCTTTGGTGTCGCTTCAAATGTGTAACGCGCTAGTTTATTCTGCGTATCAATCTTTTTGTTACGCCAAACATTATCTTCAGAAAAAGGAGAGCCAGATTTAGGAGCCAACAATCGTGGTGACTTTCCACCCGCGCCTGTCAAAGTAGCCGCCCAATATCCCTGCCAGGGATCAAGTTTGCCG